>JAXGGA010006031.1:0-73063 GCA_038373865.1 Uloborus plumipes
TACGTTGGGGGTCAAGTGCACGGAATACAAACTAGAGGTGATACGGAATTGTATGCAATAGCGCCCCAAACCATTATGCCACGTTGTCGCGCTGTGGGGCGTTCCACAGTTACTGCCGGATTCGATCTTTCTCCACGTCGACGCCACACACGTATGCGATGACTATCGCTGGACAAACAGAAGCGGGATTCATCTGAGAACACTACGGTTTGCCATTCTGCCATCCACGTCGCTCTGGTCCGGCACCATTCCAAACGTTGGAGTCTGTGCTGTGAGGTCAATGGCAGTCTTCTTAGCGGGCGCCGTGATTGCAGGCTACGTGCAACCAGTCGACGGGAAATGGTTCTGGTCGACACAGGAACATCCAGGGTACCTTGCACGTGCTGCAGAATCGACGTACAAGTGACTTGCGGGTCCGCCACAGCTTGTCGGTGAATCCGTCGATCCAAGCGGTCTGACGTCACTCTGGCTGCACCTGCACCCCTCAATGTGGCTACATTTCCTCTTTCCAACCATCTCCGACACAACCGATGCAAATTGCTTGCATCCATGTGGGTATCAGCTGCAGTTTGACGTATGGACCAACCTCCCCTTCTCAGTTCGATCAACATACTCCTTGTAAAGTCGTCTATATGCTGGAAGTGTCTTCGTTGAGGACGGCGTGGCATTTCCTCCTATCACACGTATCCTTCGAGACAAAAACCAAATTTCTCCGATAATTAGTCTGGCAGAAAAACCAACATGAACATAGCCCACTTTTCAACTTCATTCTCTTATACACTGCTCGACACTGAAAATGCAACACCAAGAAGGAGTGGTCAGAAATTGATGAAATTTGGTAAGAAGACAGAGACAACATGGAACAATAAGTGATATTTATTTCAAAATAAATAAGCAAAATTTAGAGCGAGGACGGCGTCGGCTCAGTAAGAAGTAGGACCACCGCGGACAGCGATGCACGAAGAAACACGTCTAGGCATGGAGTCAATAAGCCTGCGGATGGTGTCCTGAGGGATGGCACTCCATTCCCTTTCAACCATTTGCCACAGTTCGTCCTCTGAACGAGGCAGTGACAGGTTCTGCAAACGGCGTCCAGTCACGTCCAACACATGTTCGATTGGTGACAAGTCAGGAGAGTATGGTGGCCAGGAAAGCATCTTAACAGTTCGTAGAGCATGTTGGCTGATTCGAGCACTGTGAGGCCGGGCGTTATCCTGTTGAAAAATTGCATTTGGCAGACCCTGAAGGTAGGGGATTGCCACCGGCCGCAGTACATTATCTACATATCGTTGGGCCGTCATAGTGCCCCGAATACGAACTGGAGGTGATACGGAATTGTATGCAATAGCGCCCCAAACCATTATGCCACGTTGTCGCGCTGTGGGGCGTTCCACAGTTACTGCCGGATTCGACTTTTCTCCACGTCGACGCCACACACGTATGCGATGACTGTCGCTGGACAAACAGAAGCGGGATTCATCTGAGAACACTACGGTTTGCCATTCTGCCATCCACGTCGCTATGGTCCGGCACCATTCCAAACGTTGGAGTCTGTGCTGTGAGGTCAATGGCAGTCTTCTTAGCGGACGCCGTGATTGCAGGCCACGTGCAACCAGTCGACGGGAAATGGTTCTGGTCAACACAGGAACCTTCCAGGGTACCTTGCACGTGCTGCAGAATCGACGTACAAGTGACTTGCGGGTCCGCCACAGCTTGTCGGTGAATCCGTCGATCCAAGCGGTCTGACGTCACTCTGGCTGCACCTGCACCCCTCAATGTGGCTACATTTCCTCTTTCCAACCATCTCCGACACAGCCGATGCACAGTGCTTGCATCCATGTGGGTATCAGCTGCAATTTGACGTAAGGAACAACCTCCCCTTCTCAGTCCGATCGCCATACCCCTTGTAAAGTCGTCTATATGCTGGAAGTGTCTTCGTTGAGGACGGCGTGGTATTTCCTCAAATCACACGTATCCTTCGAGACAAAAACCAAATTTCTCCGATAATTAGTCTGGCAGAAAAACCAACATGAACATAGCCCACTTTTCAACTTCATTCTCTTATATCTTACTTCACGTGCGTCGGAGAGCTGCGCATTTCATAACATTTGCATAACTCAGTGACGTGCGTCTACGGTAAAATTTGCATGAATTTCTGACCACTCCTTCTTGGTGTTGCATTTTCAATGTCAAGCAGTGTATCTTACTTCACGTGCGTCGGAGAGCTGCGCATTTCATATCAATTGCATAACTCAGTGACGTGCGTCTACGGTAAAATTTGCATGAATTTCTGACCACTCCTTCTTGGTGTTGCATTTTCAATGTCGAGCAGTGTAGTTTAAAATTATATTAAATCACATGCTGTTGTTGTTATAAGCTGATTTATTCTCATACAAATTTACTATTTTCTTTTTCTCTAGGATTTATTATATTAGTTAGATGTGGCTAATAAATTTAAAACCATAATTGAAACAAAAGGCAAAAACATAAATAAATGAATCAACAAACAAATGATTGGTTCAGAATGTGATGAACTACGGAAGTTTGAAGGATATAATTATTTATAACGAAAAAAAAAAAGGAATCTTGAAATACAAATAATGTATTGCCCTAACTACAGGCCTTCTTTATCTTAATGAAATTCTTACAGAAAATAAATAGAACCTTTTGTACAGTTAATACTGAGAGGCATCAGGGCACTAATAGTATAATTATTACAATACTAATCAGGGTTGCCAGACGTCCCGGATTTCAAGGGACAGTCCCGTTTTTTGAAATATTGTCCCGCTTCCCGGGGAACCTTGATACGGGACGGCTAAAGTCCCGTATTCTGGCTAGAAGCAGCATTTTACAAAACGAACCATTATTTTCGGGAAAAAAATGAAGTAAAACAAAAAAGGGAAATAGAGTGATAAGAAAATTGATTAAATTATAATACCGTAAAATGGGGTTAATCGGAACACTTTTCAGCTTTGATTGTAAAAAAAGCAGTTAAAAGATTTTTTTTTAATTTTATTTTTTGGATAAAAACTTCGGTCTTGCTTTACTTTTGATATTCCAAGCAAAGACAAAAGATTTTAAACAATTACTATTAAAATATATAGCAAATTATGGGTGTTCCGAATCACCCCGCTGATAGGGGTCAATCGGAACACTTGTTAAAATTTTTATTTTTTTCAATTTAATCTGTAATAGGTCTCACAAACATGAGTAATATTGATGGGGGAGAATAAGAACAGATAATTACTGTCAAATAAATGTATAATTTCAGTACCAGTAAACGTTTATAATTTGTGAAAATTCAAAATAATTTTGAACTTATGAAAAATGAAAAGTAATTTTAAGAAATACTTTTGAATTGAAATACAAAGATTTAACATGAATGGAAGTCACTCATGTCGTCCACAAATATGTACTTGTCCTTAAAACTAGCAATTGTGACTTGGCTTAAGTTTTTTCATAACATCTCCTGGGATGAACTCTACCTTTTCTTTAGTTTTTTGAAATTTCTGGGTTTCGGGGATTGTCCTGAAAGATTTTTTCGCTTATTCATCACTGTCTGTGTGCTGGACGTTTACTACATAAAGTCTATGTGACTTTCCCCTTTTATTTTAAGTAAAAAGAAGTCTCCTGGAGAAAAAATCTTTTGAAATCTGCAACTTTTGTCATTCTAAGATCTAGTTGCTCACGAGAAGGGATAAACAGTAATAAATCCTTGTCCTTGTCTTGATTAAAGAATTAGGGTTAGAATCTTGAGTTTTCAAACAGTTTCCTTCAAATAAGTTTGAATTGGAACAACAGAACTAAGTGTTCCGATTCACCCCGCAAATTTTTTTCTTATGGCATTTTTCAGAATTCTTCACTTTTATGACACAATTTATAAAAAATGTAAATTCTAATGTGGTATTCTGTTGTTCAGATACATGTATAATTGAAACATACCACTCATAGTTTTTAAATATAAGAAGGTTTGTTCTTGCATATGAAGTTTTGCAGTCTATGAAAATGTGATGTTTTCTAGCATTCAACGTGCAGTCCTCTTTAGAAGTCAGTAGCGTTGCCAGATTGACAAAAGTAATTTTTTCCTACTTCCTATGATCTTACCTTTCTAAAAAAAAATTCATGGCAAAAAATACTCAATAGTATATTTATGAAGAATTTCTTTGTACGGTCGGGAAGTTTTGTTCCGATTGACCCCGCTGTTCCTATACACCCCATTTTACGGTACTTTCCTGTTCTGAAGTAATTTTAGTGTTCATTTAGAGCAGAAATTATTGTCACAATCAATTCAACAGACGTTCTTTGTAAAAGTGGTGTATCTCCTTGTAAGTGATTTTACTATGCGTTATGCTTGTTATGTTAAAAGACCTTCTCAAGTTTTCAATTATGAAAGAAATATATGTGTTCAGCTACTATTAGTCACTAGATTTTTCGAATCAATCAATTTCAATCTTTCGAAATTTGCTTCGCTTCGCTTTTATACTAAAAAGATGTAACTAAATGTTATTCCATTTAGCAAATAAATGCGCTTTTTAAAAACATGAAGATACATAGTTTTTACTATGAGTGACAGAAATATAAATTACAGTGAGCTTTATGGAAACCTTAAGACCATTAGAAGTTAAAAAGAGTAATTGCAGCTAGGGATGCACCGATAAGCAAATTGGCCGATTACCGATCAATTTGTTATTGAGAATCGGCCGATTAATCGGCTGAGCCGTTTAATGATAAGAATGATTGTTTTTAATGCTACTAATTTCACAATTACTGTTTTTTCTCTCTTATACAATTTCGAGTTTAGAAATAGTAAGTAATTTATTCCTGAGGGATATTTTTTTTTTTGCATTTTCCTAATTTTCACAAATAATTTCAATATTTTATCAAATTTCTTAGAACCAATTTTCATATTATTGTCAATAATATTACATTAACACATTGTTAATTATATTAATTGAACATAAAAAAATATATAAAAATGGTTTGTGGTGAGCACTCAAAGTTAGGAGTACTTTTATTTTAAATTTTAATAATCAGTTAGCAATTTAATTCAAGACTTATTCTTTGTGAAAATTAGAGGTTATCTAAAAGCACTGTGCTAAGGAGAAAACTATAGCAACATGAAAAATGTTGCAACATTGTCTATGTGTATATTTATTCAAAGGAGGAGAATTAATTTATTAAAAACTTTATATCAACTGTGAGAATTATTCTTACTGTCAATAAAATCATTCATCATTGTTTCTTAGTGAAGTTACACTTTAAAGAATAATATTTTTAAAATATTTTTTCAACAGATTAATCGGCCAATTCAGCCGATTATTAATAATCGGCACAGTGGCCGATTAATCGGTACTGCCGATTAATCGGTGCATCCCTAATTGCAGCAATGAAATCCATTAGCAAATATGATTAAAAAAAAAAGAAATTTTTTGACATTATATAAGAACAATTATATTGTTATAATATTGAAAAAACTAGTTTATCCCCAAAATATATTGAATATCGATTTTTTTTTAAAATTTGTTTTTGGTTAACTTCTCATAGTTCAAGGCGTAAGGTTTAATTCTATGTCTACTCAATTGTAATCAAAATTTTTGTTAATGACTCATTAAAATTATTTTACATGCAAATTTCCCCATTGGTACGTCTAGCTTTTTGGAAAAAGTACATACTAAACATTAGTCATCAGTATCAGTAGAAGCGACTATTATATCTCTCACTCCAAGACAGGCTCGTCATTTGGGACAGGACGGGTGGTCAATGGCCTCCCCCCTGGTTTTGGGAAATTAATGTATTTACAAAAAGTGAGCGTGACTTTTTTTTTTTTTTGTATAACTTACATTGAAATTTGGTATGATTTACCTTTTGTCCCCCCCCCTCTCCCCCACCAGCAAAATTTGAAATGACGGGCCTGCGTCAGGAAAAGGGGTTTAATAACAGAGAAATACGAGTTTTCTCAATAATTAGTGTTAAATCTTTGCCCACTAATATTCATAACGAAAAATAACTATGCAATGGTAAAAAATGAAGTTTTTATTCATATGATCGTGCATTATTTTCTTCATTTATATTTGTGAGAAACTTTTAATATTAATGTCAAGGTTGTAAAAATTCAACCTTTAGACTTCATTTCTCAATTCCCCCCCCCCCCCCCAAAAAAGAGCCTGTCCCGTATTTACAGTTTTTAAATCTGGCAACCCTGATACTAATCGTATAAGATAAATCTTGCGGATTGCAGGAAATATATACAATTTAAATATATTTAATTTTTCTCTAATATGAGAAAACACAGGAAAATAAGTAAAAAGCAAAAATTACAAATCAAAAAATCACTGCTTATTTTATTAACATAAATTTTTTATCTGATTTTTTTAAAACCAATTTCTGATTATTTGACTCTGTATTCGCAACGATCATTCTCAATGCCAAATGAGGATTAATTGAAAGGTCAAATGAGGATTAATTGAAAGGCCAAATGATATTGTTGGTTTTTCCGGGCTATAGTTTTCAATTCCCAACATTGAACGTAACAACGGATCATCGGGTCTCATTGGCCTGCTGGCCCTAGGTTGGGCACCCAACTGCACTAAACCATTCAGATACTATCTTTTAATATCTTCATTGTTTTGTTTCAATTTTTCTTGTTAGTTTTAGTGGCAACAATAATTCGTTATTAGTTAAAGCTCTCTACATCTATTTTATATGGATTGAAAGTGATTGATGAGACTTTCATTTGCAAAAAAAAAAAAAAAAAATACTATTGGAAATATAAGATTTTTCAGGGCTTTCACTTTGTCTTTGTTTTACAATACAATTTTTTCCGCTAGTTGCTCGGGCACAAAAAAATAAATTAAATCTCTTTTTAATATCGCAGAAAATTTACCTTTCAACGTTCACAAAATTCTTTTTTCAGTTTGTTTTGCATCTGTCTTTTTTAAAAACATCTACCAGATCTTCCTTGTTTTTGAAACTAAATTACCAATTTCTTATAAGCTCTAAAAAATTTTTCAAACGAGAAAAAATACATTCGAACAAAATATTTTCGTATCTTTGCTTGAAGGGTTTTTTATTTCAATGCAAGAAACATTTAAGCTGCAGCTAGCAAATTCTAAAAACACATCTTTTGAACAATTACGTAGAATATTGCTAATTTCATTCTTTCATATAAGCGGAATAATTTATTAATTACCATGCTTTCTAATTCTAGAATTGAAAACGAAATGTCCCCTTTCCATTAAAAGAAAAAAACATTGCTCATTATTGATTTTTGTAGTTTGTGTTCGTTGAACTTGATTAGTAGTTGGTCAGAGCTGGGGTGTGCCCCCCAAAATCTCGAGTTTTCAATAGGGTTCTTGGGATTTTGTTTGAAATTTTTGGGTTTTGTGCTTTATTGACGAAACCAATACTCGGGATGCATCGATTAATCGGCCATAATCGGCCACTTTTCCGATTATTTATAATCGGCGGAATTTTATTTTAATTTAACGAGAAATTATGATAAATAAGTGTTTACAGTAAACAAATGCCATTTTCTGCAAACACATAGAAACAAAATTGCAACACTTTTCATGTATCGATATTTTTCTCCTTTAACACAGTGCTTTTAGAGACTATTATTTTCATGAAGAATGAGTCTTGGGTTAAATGGCTACCAATTATTTAAAAACAAAGAAAGATTACATTGAAAGTGCAACTTAAATTAGCCTGCTCACCGCAGCCTCCTCCATATTTATTTAAATTTTCATGTCTAGTTAAAATAATGCAACTTTATAAGCAACAACATATAAATTGACTCAAAGAAATGTCATGCAAATTTAAAATTATTTTGGGAGGATCAGAAAAATAGAGAAAAATTTATCGTCTCTCAGAAACAAATTAGTAACTATTTCTAAAATAGAAATTGTGAAAGAAAAAAAAGTGATGGAGAGGTAAGTACTATTAAAAATAATAATCATAAGTACTAATTGATTCCGCCGATTAATGGGCCGATTATCAACTCCGATTAATCGGTAATCGGCCAATTTGCCTATCGGTGCATCCCTAGGCAATACATTAATTACATACTTCAACGGTAAAGCATAATGTATTCTCTAAAACATAATTGTTTTGACTAAGGAATCTTGAACATAAGTTTTTTGCATGCATAAGCTGCGACTTTATAAAATGATTGTATCGGGGGAAAATATCGGGGTACTTTTATTGGGGATTCCTTGTGGTTATCTGTATAATTTGGCCGAAAAATTAATTTTTAATTTTTTGCAGCAGACAATTTTTACATCAAATTCAAAAAAAAAAAAAAAAAAAGAACTCCTCAAGAAATTATTATTTAGAGACTAATTTTAGTATTTATTATCTTTATTTTTACCTTTTGGTTTTAAGATTAATAATTGATCAGCTGTAATAGTAGCAGTTACAACAAAGTTAATATTACAAATTATTACGGCATTTTACGAATTATCGTTTATTAGTTACATGATTTTCAGTTTTTGCCTAGATTTTGGCAACTTTATAAGCTTTATCTTCAGTTTTAGGAAAAATCCTAATTTGCTTCGATTTGCATGTTACTTTTTTTCCATATGTTGTGAGAAATAATTCATATCCAAGTAATTCCATTGACAAAATCGCTATATTGTAATGCTCAAAAGAAAGTTGGCAGTTTTGGTCTGAAAACAAATAAATAGTTGAAATTTGGCAAAAGAGAAATAAATCTCTCTACTTTTTCAACAAGCATTCAAGGTTGATGTACTTTAGTGTGGCTAACTTGCTACTTTATTATGACTAAATAAATAATGATTAAGTAAAATATAGATCTTTGTCAAAAGGAAAAATAAATAAGTGCGCTTTTCCGGCCGTGCATAAGAGTTAAAAAGAACAGAATTTAGCACAAAAGGAAACTTTTTTGCTTCTTGCATCTTTTGATGTTCAAAAATATTTTCTAAAATTGAAAAACATTTTTCAGTGTCAGAAAATGTTTATGACGTTAAAAGCACTCCTCATAGGAAGATTAAACTAAAAGCATGTTTAAAATAACTGAAAATTAAGAAACGAGTAGAAGAGATTTTAACTTGACTATGAGTTTCATTACCATTTGTGTATCCCTTTTTAACTTAAATAATTTTTGTGCTTCCTGAGTGTAAATGAAACGAAAAGCAGTATTTTTGTTTTTCCCATAGAATCTGGAACAATCGAATGTTCTTTCTAATTAGCGACGCTATAATGCATCCTATACTCATTTGTACTTTAAATAAAAGAAAATAAAAGCAAAAAAGAAAAAAAACTTGTACGTAAGATTAAGCTTAAAAATTATGATGCTAATTTGAGCATCCATAGTTAGAAACGTAATTACATGGTTGGGAAATTCTGTGTACAAATAATTAAAAGAAAGAGAGTGAGCCTCTATCATATACTCGTAAAAAAGGCGAATTTCTGGAAATCAGTACAAGCCTCACCACAGAAAGAATATTTTATTAAGACATAATGTTTTTTTTAATTTATTTCGATTTGAGAACTTTTATATAAATTTGATATCGAATGATTCTACTATCTGTTGTGGGAGAATTTGCACGAAATTTCCCCGTGCATTTTTTTATGCAGGGTGTTTCCCGTTCAACCTGCAAGAAGTTTAAGTGCCCCTGTAGTCTCTGGGTGACATGGCCGAGCTGGCGGCGCATTGCATGTATTTCTGCCTTAGCTCTGGCGTATGGCTTATAGGTTTTATATCAATAATTTTGCTAAAAGAAGCTGGCAGTATTGTACACAACCAATTACGTCATTCGAGGATTCTGAAGTTACAGTCTGGAAGCTATTACCAAGGGTTAAGTTGCTGTTTTTAATTTTGCAATCAACTCTCTGTGGAAGGACTATAGAACCATCAAACGTGCACAGCGCCACAGGTAGCAAGGTTGTTTCAGTGCAGAAATATGCTTACATATTTAGTTGCAATCAGAACTAAAAAAAAAAAAAAAAAAAAAAAATTTGTTTTTAACACCACTCACTTCAACTACATTACGATTTTTCAATTGGTAGACAAAAATAATTCATTATTCTTTCACCTTATTTTCTACGTTAGCTTCTTTGAAATGAAGACACTTTGCTAATCATGCAATGCTGTTTGTATCCCAGTAGTTTATGACAAAAGTCGTTCACACCTGATCATGTACTTTTCGACGCTTGCACGTTTACTACTTGCATCTTGGTTGCCCATGGACCCAGTTTCTCGTTGTGTGTTTAGTTAATAGTACATCTATAGTTAAAACTCTTTCAGCCTCCCCAACCGTCGATTAAAGCCATCTTCAACCAATCAGAAGACTCCAATCGTCGGTTGGGGTGTCAAGGTTCAACTTGGCCGGTTGAAAATGAAGCCGTAATTCATTTGTAGATTTCGTAATTGCATTTAAGCCTTGTAGTTATTGAAGATTTTCAAAGTATCTTAATGGTTGCTATGAATGAATTGAGGTATTCCTACAGTAAAAAAAAATGTGCTTTGAATAATAATCAAATGTACTAATATTCGTGGGAATAACTTATAAAATTAAAACGAGCATTTAAATTTTAAATCGAAATATTGATCATAATTTTCATAAAAATATCAAAAGGTAAATCTCTTAGGGGAAAAATGGAAAAAAACTTGTGTAAAGATTAGTTTTGCATCATAATAATGCTTAAATAAATATTAACTTTTCAATTGATTGAGACGCCTCTATCCTACCAAAAATTGAGATACATATGGGTCATTTTCACCATATGCTTACATTTCAAAATTTTTAAGTAATTTTTTTAATTTGCTATTTTCTTTTAGAAATACTAACAGATGTTTAGTCACATATTGTAGGTGTGAAAAAAAGTAACTATTTGTACACTTTGATGAATAATTAAGTATTCAAATGCTGTTGTAAAACTGTAAGTTGAAATTAAAATTGTCGTCCATTACCATACAAAATCAATATGAAATCTCACTTTTAAACTATATCATACAGCCTAGAACCAACTTCATTTGAAATTATTTGCGCCCTGAAGCTTAAAACGATGTTTGTGATGATTGAAATATTGATCAAAAACTCTATGGTAACGAATTTGACATTTGGTAACGGATTTGACCAGTAACGGACTTGACATTTCAACCAAAATGTCAAATTATGGCTAAGTTGTCGAATTTAAAAATTGAACTACAATATGCATTTTCTTAGAGTTGTATAATGAACAATATTTAGGGGTAAAAATTTAGAAAAAGTAAAAATTAATACTAAAATCTTTGGTAACGGACTTGACAAAGAATAAAAATACGCACCTGGAAAAAATTTTGTGCGAAACACCACAGCAATACTTCTCGACTCAGGGAAACAAAATGGTCCAAAATAGTTAGGTCACTAATTTGTTAAGTTAACTGAATACGTGTTACCATCTTTTGACTTCAATAAATACCTTTTTTAGCTAAAATAATCTTAGGGTAACGGACTTGACAAGAACTTCCGGACAAAATATATTCATACATTTCTTATTGAAATAAAATTACTATTGTCAATATTTATCATGAATACCATATACTAATAGTCAATATATAAAAATAATGTGTCGCATTTACTTTTTTTGACCATTAAGTAGAGGAAAAAAATAGTTGAACTTGCGAAAATTGGAAATGGACAAGCGTTTTTGCCTTGATTCTCATTTTTAAAGACTTATATAAAAATAAATAAATAAATTTCAATAATTTGTTGAGTGATAGAATTTTTTTGGGGGTATTTCTTGCAGAAAATAATTATTCGCATTGATTTTAAGATATACGTTATGCTTCAAAATCGTCTTTTTAACCTCCGGACAGTAAATGTAAGCAAATTTTGAAAATGACCCATATGCTTTTCTTATTTTTACATTAAAATGTTTATTAAAACAAAAGTCTCACACAATATAAATTTACTGTAAGAATAAGACTTCAGTGCCATTTAATGGCGTAATTTACATCATTTAAATCAACACATCCTTTAACTTCCCAAACATTTCACCAGTACATAACTAAAGAACTAAATTTCTATTTCTTGAATGTTTTCTTAAAATTGTCTTAAAATAATACAATGGACAAACATTACTCTGAAAATAATGCCGAGGATGGCTAAATATTTATTTTCTTACTTTTGTACTTTCTCAAGAAAACAAAATAAGGAAAATATATACCTATTCCAGCAAACTATTCAACAATATTTACTAAACTAATGTTAAAAGCATATTGGAGCAAATCTCCTTTTTGTTTCGCTACGTAAGTAAACTAAATATTTGGCTTTATTTTTATGCCGTCTTTGGAAAAAAGGCATCATTACTTTTGCAAATATATAACGAGCTTTCTTATAATATAGTTCTCCATCTGGATGTATAGTTATGATGAAAATAAGAGGCAGTTTTCGTTATAAAATTGTTGAAATTTTCAGTATTTTTTTTGTTACACTGTAGTTAGGTAACAATTCTTACGAAATAAAGTTATTGTCATTTTCACTGAAAACATTAATTTTGCTAGTGAATGGAACTGTAAATAAATTTATTCAAGTAAGATAATCACAACATTTACAAAATAAAGTTTGAAAAAAGTTATTTACTTAAACCTTAAGGCCTAAAAAAAAAAAAAAACAACGTTTATATATATATATATATATATATATATATATATATATATATATATATATATATATATATATATATATATATATATATATATATATATATATATATATATATATATATATATATATATGTATATATATAAAGAGATTAAATATTGCTTTTTTGATACATCTTACTCCATTGAAGTTAATTGTAAAACCTACAATTACGAGTAAAATGTATAAACTTAAGAACTCTTGAAGACTTGTCTAGATAATCATGCAGTCTGCTCAATTAATATGAATATGATGAAATTATTTTAAGGATAGTGTAAACAATGAAATTTTAACAATGTGTGTGTGGTTCAGTTTTTAATCATTTGCAAGGGTGTTTAATAAAAATAACCAGGTAATTCTAGTTATTGCTGTCCAGTAAGTGGCTTTCAAAACATTTTAGATGAATTTCCATTCTAGTGCATAAAAATAAATGTAGTAAAACTACGAAGCGGGATGTGAACTACTATGCTAGCTTGCAAGAAATAATCTATATTCGTTATGATATACAGTGAACTCTCACTTATACGCCGCCTCATTTATGCGCTTTTTTCACTTATGTGTCGATTTTAAATGGTCCCAGCACATTCCATAGCAAAATAATAATAGCATCATTCATTTATGCGTAGCTCTAAAGATTTCACTTATACGCCGAATTTTCCCTAAAATGTAAGAAATTTGATTTATTTTCCTTAAAAAATAAGCATTTTTCTTCACTTTCCTCTTTAATCTTTCGCCTTTATTGCTCACGAAAGCATTTTTTCCGCATGAACTAGAGTTCGAAGAGGGACAATTATCTATTATGCATTGTTTTAAAGGGAACAGTTTGTAATTAGGCATGCTACAATTTTTGTTTTCTCTTTATCATTGTAGTTACGTTACAGTAATTGCCAAACCGTGGTAATATGTTCCGTTTCTATAGAAATATTCTTATTCATTCTCTCATTAGAAACTATGTTGCGTTTTAGTCCATTAAACAGGCTTGTTCACTTATACGTCTCTATCACTTATGCGCTTTTTTTTGTTGGTCCCTTGGGCCGGCGTATAAGTGAGAGTTCACTGTATACAAGTATTTGGGTCAATTTCAGATAAGCAGGAACTTTTACCGTCTGATAGTTATAGTAAAATTTATGTTTTAATAATTAATGCAAATGGCAATGTTAAAACATAAATATATTCGTTATTTCAATGTATATGTTTATATCAGTAGTAATAGTTCCCGTCTGGACAAAAATAAAAAGTTCAATAAATTCATCTAGAAGCAGCAAATACGTTTTCTTAGTTCATGAATTAGACCTATAGGAATCACTTTGCTTGGTGCTACAATAACAAGTGCATGTTTTGTACTTTACCATATTTACTTTGAAACTTTTGGCAATTTTCCACTTATGCAGAGATTGAAACAGCACGTCTGCGGCGCTAATAGAATTTATGTAATACGGTCAGATAATGAGCTAAATAAATATATCGTTAGTTTTAAGTGTCAAGTCTTAAATGCATCAGTGCCTTAGGTATAGAAAATTATGTGTTCATTACATCTGTGAAGACAGTATATGCACAGATTTAACACTCTACAGATGTGCTGACAAAGAACGTAGCAGAAATCAGCGATCTGGGTAAGATTTATGTGATTGTCAGTAATAGTAGTATTGAGTAAATATAGCCGCTAGCGGTAGTGCGATGGCTTTACTGTAATGACAACGGGCCATTATACGTTATTCTACAGAAAGGGCGATACATTTCGATCTCATTTTCTGCATGGGACTTTAAAACTTGGAGCTTGAATATTTCTTCGAGTTTTAATCGCAAATCTTTCAAATTATTTGTGTTGGATGGATTCTTTTTTCAATTGATTGTTTTTCTAAATTTAAGCTAAGAGATCTGGTTTCTGTATGAAAAGTTAGATTTTGTATTTTATGACTCAAATTCTTTTTCGCTTTAAATTTTCATTATCGCAATCTGCACTTCATTTTGAACATTTTTGCAATTGGAAGTATGCATCTAGGACGAACGGTTCCAAAAATAAAGGTCTTGTAAGTTAAAATGGAATGCCCTATATACCGACGACGGCGACGCACGTCGTGAATATTTGACGCTGTAATAGCCTTCTACCTGTTGAAGGCACTAAGAGAATACGTAGGCGAAAAGATAGTTGGCAACTGATTTTACTTCTACTACCTACTAGAGTCCCTCTATAGAAGCGTAACTACGCTTCTATATAGGGATTCTGCTACCTACCACTTTTCGTGATGTTTAAGGACTGCCATACAGTTATTTAGTTGGTTCTTTGCAAGTTAAGGAATTGAGATGCCCACGCAGTGGCTCTAACCACTAACACACAAAGCACTCGCTGAAAAGCGACAGTTGAACAAGAAAACTCTTTTGCAAAGCCATTTTAAAGACAATTTAAAGGTGGTTTGAACTTCCCCAAGATTTTTCTTTTGTTTTTTTTGTTGCATGAGTGCAGTTATTGTTGTCTCGTGCCATCCAGGCTGACACTTCACACATTCCAGGGTCCCCCGCACGTACCACAACTCGTGGTTTAACAGGGATAGGGCCCTGAAGAGCGCTCTGTTCTTAATTTTGAACCAGAACCTAGGGTCAAGCAAACCCTTGGCCCAGCACCCCCAGAGGTATCGTTTCACTTGGAGGACTTTGTGACCACGACATTTTTAACGTCCCCCAGCCACCATTAATCAAGACGGTGGATGTTTGATTGGCTGGGATCGAACCCGGATTTCTCCGGTCACGAGACCGACGCCTTACCTATCGGGCTATCACGGCCCCATCCAGGCTGACAATTTGGTGTGCGCTGCTTCACTTTTCCAATTGTACCGTCGTTTGGTGTGGAGTCTGGCTTCCACACTACACACATGCTATAAGGACCCGTTTATAGGGTCGGCAATCATTCACAGCACAACAACACATTCAGACATAGAAAGGACAAGGACATGAGATAGAAAGTACATCCATTCCCGAGCAGCGATCTGAAGACGGGACCTCCCCATCCGAGTCAGATGGCTCTGATTACTGTTGTCGACGAAGTGGACGGCATGAGTAGTCTAATTCCAACAATGTTTTTTTTTTTTTTTTTTTTTAAGAGACGCATAAAGTTCGTATAATTTAAAATAACTGTGTTTGATATCTTTACCAGTTTATTACCCGGCGTAGCCCGGTATTGCATTATGTTTAACTTATTTCATGCTGAAATGAAATAGGTGAGCCTTAAATTGATAATTCATTGTTAATCGTAATCTTTGTTGGAAAATACTCATATTTAAATGTGTTAAATTTTATCAATTTGTATTCTTAAAGGCTTATCTCTATTACTCTATCTATTCAAAATTGAAAGAAAATGCCATTTTGAGACAAAAAATTTGATTTTGTAGCTTTTTGCATTTTTTTAAATTTCAAAACCCCGCTATGTGAATTCTAGTGCATCAAGGAATCTCTGTGCCAAGTTTGATGAAAATCCGACGAAAACTGTGGATTTGTATGAGGAACAAACATACAATATATATATATATATATATATATATATATATATATATATATATATATATCATACATGTGATTCTTCAGCCAATTGGCGGAAATCAGCCAATTTGATTGGAAAAACATAGTTCCGCCCTTCTACCAATCTGCCTGGAAAAATTTCCCATCCACTCTAAAATTTCCACGATCTCTAGACGAAGATCATGGGAGGCGAGGGCGATCTACCCAGCTTTTTAAAGAGAACATTCTTCACTCTTGCTGGGTTTTGTTTAGAAGTTTCAACTTAAAAAAGTGTAAAATAAAATAAAACAGAGTTAGAGAAACCATAGTGATGAAAGTTAAAGACAAAAAAATATGTGAAATATTTTTACTAAATAACCCTTTTGCCCGGTTTAGTAGCACTTTTGCCCGTCGAACCAACCAGTCACAACATGTCAAATATTTTCAGCCAAATTGTTTCGAAAGTAATCACATGTATGATATATATACATACATACATTTTTATAAATATAGGCTGCATCATCTTCATCGATCTTCTACAAACTCCTAAAGATTCATCGATCCCTTTGAAACCATCATAGATCCCAGGGGGCGTTTAACGATCACTTTGGGAACCCTGCTCTACACTTTATGTGAATGGGACCACTGGAGAGTGCATAAGGTTCAGTCAATATCATAGGACATTTTACTGCTATCCTATACCCTGACATAACCTTTTTAAACAGACATTGCGTCTTTTCCAAAAATATTATTATTAATATTTGAGATTAATTTTAGTTCGTTCTATTATCATGACCAAAATTAAAGGATCAATAAGTAATGTATAATAATTCCATGGCATTAATAACATAGAGAGGTATTTTTTAAAATATTGTTTTATCAAGAACAAGTCATAGATCTGAGACAAACAAATTGCTGACTGCCAGAGTAATTATCTGAGCTCGCATAGAAACCCAGTCACATAAATGACTCTCTATTAACATACTCTATGGGAGTAATTGCAGTACTTGACTATTTTTCTCAACCCGTTCTTTTCGCTATTATAATGTATGAACTAAAAACACACAAATCAAGAAAAATTGCTCCACTTGTTGCAAGACGCGATTTCTTTTCTGCACTATAATAGGACTTATAAATATGGTGGAATCACTTAGTGCTCTTTTCTAAAGAATTCGTTCAGAATTCTATTGCTGCCAAAAAATGCCGGGGAATAGAAAGTAAATGAACCTGAAAACGATGTAAAAGGTTTAAGAAGTGAGGGCTTGTTATAAAACGGTTTGTGAGGAAATAAATGGCTGACCAGAAAGTTCCGCGGAAAATGACATCGATATATTTCGGCAATTTGCGGTACGGGGTAATAGATAGGCTTAAACAATCGGCCAGTTGCTTGTAGAGTCATAAATCAGCAAACAGGTGCAAATGAAATCTGGCATTTATCAAGGGGTTTGAATTAACAAGTTGGTTTGCTTGCGATAAAATGAGAGAAAGAATGTGCACAACTAAATAAAACTGCAAGATAAAAAAACGTGATATGCTTATCTGCTAAAATTTTTAATTATTTCTTCAAAATAATATCAACTAGAATGGATATACGATGCAAGATTAATTCTTTGTTGGTGAAACTATAAATATTACACAGTTCTTGCACATCTTTAAGAACGAGACTCCAATTATTTTTGATTTTTTAAAGTAGACAACGACCTAAACACAAGTGGGAGTTTGAAGAAGTGATAGTAGCAGTAGCTCTGTGGCCATAAGCGGTAATTGCTGTCTTGAAAATTAAAAAAGCTAACATTTAGTTTTCCTTTTCCGCATTCCGTTATTCATTTTCAATTAACAAAAGTTAGTTTCTATTCCAGTAAGTGGGGAAAACATTAGGAAAGAAAGAACACGTTGTTGTTACTTTAGCGTTTATTTTGCATAAAATAAGTTCGTGCATAATTTACTTTTTTAAACAAGTGTCTTTGTGTTTGTCATTCTTATTAGGAGCGAAGAACAAGTAATTGAACTCAGCGTTATGTTTTTCCATCTGTAGTCAACAGATACTTATGAAATTGTTCCTATATTTGTTGGATGAATTGCAACAAAATTTAATCACCTTCTGTAATGGAAATTTTTCATAGCAGTTTTAAAGTGAAAATATTTGATCACGTATTTTTTTGATTTTGATAGAAGTTAGAAATACAACGCATTAAATTTCCGTCGACCGCGATTAACTAATCGATCTCGATCCCATTTTGAATCGATTACGGTAGTATTTTGAAAATTGCTTTCTGTTTGATTAAAATTAAAAAATATTTATTTCTTTAAAAAAAAAGTTTAACGTCTAAATCAAAAGTTAATGGAAAAATTTCTGAACTTTTTACAGTGACTGGAACTTTTATAGTCATTCTTTTATCCATTTTTACACAAGCAATGTACTAGTGTCTAAAAATATTTTAATGTGTTGCAATTTAAAGTAACTACTTAATAAGTATCAAAGTATTTTTTGATAAGAGTTGACGTACAATATAAAGTCAGCATAATACCAACTTAACCGTGAGTGCAACACTTCCGTTTAAAACTATAGTGAATGCATCCCCCCCCCCTGTCGATTTTGTGTTGACAAAAATATGGAAAGTGGTGGGTCGAACTGGAAGTGGAAACGGACCACTACATTTAAAAATAGGTTGGATTAGCGAGAACGCACAAGTGCATTGCTTACGCGTTCTCGCAGATCCAACCAATTTCAAAATAAGGTAGTCCGTTTCCACTTCCAGTCGACCTGCCATCTCTTCGAGATTTAACTAAAGAAGCATGCACGAGCCAGGGTTCGAGCCCGGAACTTCTTCATCAGTGTCATATTTCTTCGACCACTGGACACAAGTTGGCTGGCGACACGACTCGTTGGCACGAAAGAATGAATTTAATGTTTGTAAGATATAACGAATGGAATGAGATGCGTAGTGTCCTCTTTTTTTTTTTTTAATAAAATTGACCAGGGTTAACAAGAACTGGAATTAAAGAACATTGATCATGGAAGTAAAAATGGTTGGGTTTTTAGTTTTCTAGATAAACGAAATTGAAGCGACTTACAATGTTGGTGTAGGGCGGAAGGGAAGTTCGGAACAAGACCGTTGACGGAATAATCATGAGCAGTACGGAGTGGATGATGAGGGATACCACCAAGTTACGATGGACGCGAAGTCTCGAGCACTGCAGAGATCTGAAAATACACAAAATCATCCATTTAGTCAGTGCACAGTAGTGTGTACTGACACTGAAGGCCTATTGAATATAACAGTTCAAACTTCTCATTCTAATGTCTCAAATAACATAGACAGCCAGAGATATCTTAACACATTCATGTAACAGACTAATACGCAGAGTTGGTCCAATTGTATTACTCATTGTGCAAAAGAAAGCATTTTCCATAAGATATTCCCTGGTGTAGCATCTTGATTGAACCTTATATATTTTTCAAAGTCTTGTTCCAGTGTAAAGCAGTGAGTAACCGCCTCTAAGCAAGGGCTAAGGCAGGAACATGCAATACACCGCCAACTCGGCCTCCAACTCGGCTACTTACTAATTCCATGCTGATGAGCGCACAATAAGCGCGAAACTGCAGTCCATGGATCAAAATGGCCGAGTTGGTGGTGTATTGCACCTTGTTACAGTGTTTTAAAAATACCCATTATTACACCGCTTTAGGTAGGTGAACAGCAGTATTAACTAGTTTTTCGTTTATTTTTTCTTTTTGTCATCTAATGCAGCTTAGTTTTATTGTATAATCTTGATTATTTGGTTTCCGCTTAAAATAAAACACGAACGAAAGTCATATTTCAACATTTTACTGGTGATTGTACTGGGGAATTAAAAACGCGTTTCATTAAACACCTCAAAATCTAATTTTGTAGACACTGCGTTTTACCCGTCCAGACAGTACAGCAATCTGGGCTTAACTCATATTGCAATGTTTAATAGGACGCCTATCTGTCCTCGGTTTCTCGGTTTCTACAGAAACCTTTCTTTTAAAAGCCATTTTGAGTAATCTATTTCTCCAATTGTCAAACAAAAAACCTTAATATTATTAAAGTAAAAACATATTAGAATCAAAACACGTTTACCCTTTCCTTCCCCAGTGACCCCAAAAGTTACTCTTCTTTCTCAAACTGGTTGCGAAATTCAGTTTGAAAATTTTGTCCCAAATTAGCTGTTATATTTGAACTGTTTTGTGTAAATTATTGAAACTGATGATTTTGTTTAAACATTTTTCAGAGATATCAAAGTGGTATGGGTGATTCTACGCTATTTAAATTCAGACGGCCAATGGAAAAACTTCATGTAAAACTGACTTTATTGAAGTTTTTGTATGCTTAAGCATTACAGACTATTATCTTTTATATGGACCACCCAATTAATTCACTACAGTTATTTTATTTTAGCATTTATAACTGAAAATAGTCATGATTGTATACTCCCCTGTCCTGTCCAAATACGATTTTTTATACAAAAATGTTAGACGTTCAATTTTTGCTAACTTGGCATAATGTTTTTTTACATAATCATACACTTACATTAACAGAGAAACATATTTCATCAGTAAACATTGAACAAATATTTATTATTATTTAAAAAAAATACACTTTTCAACGGGCCTTATCAACAGCGTCACCCTTACCTGGCGAACTTCGAAGACTGAAATTTAGCATAAAAATTGCATAAGGAGGACGTTGATTGCAAATAACCAGTGTAATACTGAGTAAAGTTAAAAGCAAGCTAATAGGTTTTAAAAAAATTCGAATATTATTGCATCGGTTCTCGTTGAAAGTGCCTCAAAGCGTACTGGGCCAGTCGCTGTAGTATTTCCCCTGGTAAGTATAACTTTTTACATTTCCTCGTTACACAAGTGTGCGTATGTATAAAGTAATGCTTATTGTGTGCAGACATCGCGGTTTACGTGAAGTTCTGGTAAGAAGAACGCGTGATGTTGTTTTTATAGGTAATGTGTAATTTTGTCACTTCTCTGGCGTCACTCCCCTGGCAGTTTTGTTCAAAAAAAAGGGTAAATGTACATTAAAACTGTGTTATAAGCATAATTAATTTCATTTTTAATCTTAATTGCCCATGCGAAAGCTATTTGAATGAACGTAAATAATGTGGGAAGTGTTTTTATTTGGGATCTGCGGTGCGACTTGTATGCAACATGTCGTGTTTTCAAGATTTATTTTATTTTATTTTATTACAACGCGAAATTTTTTTTTTGAATACAGGTATTATAGAAATGAGTCCATGCTCTGATTTTACACCGAAAAATAAGTGAAATAATAGTAAATCAAACCAGAATTCTGCCAATAGTGTCACTCTCCTGGCAACCCATTTTCCCCTGGCATCGATAAACCCCACAAAAGTTGAAATTTCGTCTGGTCCTTACCACTACAATCATAAAAATAATGGCTACTAGTGACATAATGAGTGTAAAATTAAACAGATTTTTTTTTTTTTTTGGACACGAAAAACGTATTGACCGTAGAATCACCCGTATACCATTTATCAGTAACATTTTACTTACCAAGTATTCTCTTCTTAAAACAGAACTGGATTAGTTTCAAAAATCCAGGATACACTTACTTTAGCAACGCCGTATTTTATTCTTCGCGAAGAATCGCACAAAACTATGTTCTAGACTAGATAGCTAATACATAACAGTGAACTGATCCTTCGCATTTTCTGGTGCAAGAGTCCTTACAGAAGAGGGCGTGTCTTAAAAGTGCGTAAACTCTAGGATTTTGAAAATAGTTTGGTACTCATTTCGGAGACGGTTGAGAGGGAAGGCGTGGAAAATAAATGCTTTTAACTGATAGCATATCATCCCTGAAATCTTTTGAAAATGTTCAAAAAAAAAAAAAAAAAAAAAAAAAAAAAAAAAAAAAAAAAACAGAAAATCATCAGTTTCAATAACCAATATTAAAGTAGGGGAGAGCGGGGCTAAAAGTTCCGTTTTTTGATCAAGCTCAAAATTCGTTTTGAAAACTTTGTTCTAGAATTAATATTCCGAGGTTAAAACTTAGTATTATATGTCCCTTTGATATACAGACTGTTTTTTGAGTTGTATTTTGTAAGGTTTTTTAATAATTAATTTTATAGCAAGTAAAGCCGAAAAGGAACAACTAACCCCGTCTTGGGGCAAGTTGTTCCGTGGTTGGGGCAAATTGTTCCGATATTAACAAGACGATGAATAACGATGCTGATTTCGAATTTAACCACGTTGCGAGATGAATAACTCCTTAAAAACATAATTTGTATTAAAAAAACAGTGGTTGATATTAGTATGACTTTATGTACGGCTGTATGACTGTATGTACGTATGTTATGCATGTGCGTATGTAGGTATGTCACGTAACTCAAAAACTGTATACCGTAGAAGATTCTAATTTGATATGTTGGCTTTGAGGGAGGTCTAGTTGTGTACCTCCCCTTGTGGTTGCATTCGAATGTTCCCAAGGGGGTGTTTTACCCCTTTTTTGGGGTAAATCAGTGTTAATTTTAATGTAGACAAAAGTGATATGAATTGGCGCAATCACTTGACGATATATCGCCAAGCTTTTGGCCGCCAAGTGTTTGACGCCAACTTGGTGACAGCTCGCCAAGTTGGCGACAAATTTGCCGAAGAAAATGATTTCTTGAATTTCGATTCAATTTTTGCGCTATTGGCGATATTTTGCGAAAAATCCACTGAATGCTGTTAAAATCGGCCATATTTAGAAAATTAGTTCACGCTCAAGAAAAAAAATGGCAACCCATTTTTATTCAACTTTTTTTTTTACCATTCATTTTTTTCACGCTAATTAGAACAGTCGATTTCTGTAAATCCAATTTGAAATCGATTTTTACTAACTTAAAAACGCCTGTATCTTTTGCCGGGTGAAGCGGTTAGTAATTTCCAAAGCTGCGCGAGAAAATTTCCTTTAGGACGTATTTTCTTCGATCTTTCTGATGAGACCTTTGCTTTGAGGCTTTTCCTGTTACGACGGGATTTAAAACTTTTTTTGGCGATTGATTTCTTTTTCGCACTAGATGCCGGCAAAATATCGACTTTAATAATGCAATCGGGACTTATAGACACGCGTTGCTTGACAAAAGTTTTATTCTCAAGGTAGACCGTGCAAAGCCGGGAAACGCATCTAGTAAATAGTAAATTATAACACATTAATATGGTAAAATACAGTTAATACAGTGCAACAAATGAAAATTACGTATAATAACTAACAGCTTCAACAGCTAATAAGCTAAGATAATTGGTTCAGTCTTCAGCTATAACAGGGAGCTATCTAGAACTTCTAATACGATTCTGCGAAATTATGACTTTTATATCAAAGTATGAAACATATTTCGATAGCTTACATGGTTCGCTTTTCGAAAATTTTATATCTAATATATATCTATCGGATAGACTGAATATTTCTGGATTTATGTTTGATGAAATCTCACTTTCTATCTTCACAGTAGCATATAATATTTATTTATATGTGTATTAAGTCACTGCATCACTGGTTCAGATGAACAAGGCAAGACGTTCCTTCGGGATAGTTGCTAATTTTTCTGGGGCAAGTTGTTCCGCGGAACAACTTGCCCCCAAAAAAGGGAACAACTAGCCCCAAAAGCACATGTCTTTAAAACATTAAATTATAGGTTAGATAACGAAACATAAATAGTTTCAGTGTAGGATATAAGGGTGCACAATCTATCTTCATGTAAAAAAACCAAAAAGCTAAACATTAACTATTCAATTTAGGGCGAAAGACCAAAAACATCAAAAACAAAAATATTTACTTTCGTAAATCAGTAATGCACGTGCTCGGCTTTTGATACACCGGACGCCACTGGGCTGGCTAAAATGGCCGCCATTTGTGGGCTATAACATTCTATTTCACGACGTATTTACAAAATACATGTATCTTTTTTCTTAGCTGAGTTATTTCAAAGGGAACAACTTACCCGCGGAACTTTTAGCCCCGCTCTCCCCTACTCATAGAAACTGACTCAGGCCGGAGAGTAATGAAAATTACCAATAGTATTTCTTTTTCAGTCAATTTAAAAGTCAATACATTAAATTATTTTTTCTGATTTATTTCATGACTTTGCACAGTGTCTGTGATTTTTCTGAGCTGGGGCAAATCTTGAAACTGTCGCGCTATTTCTTTTCAAGAATTTGAATTGAGTTTCAATTGGCACCCCCCCCCCCCAGCGAATAGGGTCAATTTGCTACCCTTAGAAGTTACCGCCATGGGCAGTGCTTGCTCCCCCTGAATCCGACATTGAGTATACAAACCATTCCTCTACTTCACCCATCGTTGAAAAAAGTAAAATATTTCAAGTTTTATTCCAGGTGTTAGAGCTCCCCCCCCCCGGTACTCAGTTTTGCTCATTTCCTTTCTTGCGCTCCTGTTCCTTTAATTCTAAAATAAGTTTTCAAGCCATTTGAACAAAAACGTGTGTGTATTGAGGGAGAGAGGGGGGGGGGGTAATAAGTGAAGGATTACGTTTCGTTCTTTTTCTTAAATATTTGTGAAGAAAAACATTAAATATTATGGATGTGAGAGATGTTAAACGTAGTACAGATGCTTTGAGATTTTTAATGGATTAAAGGAAATGCAGTCACTGAGAACAGAAAAGAAAAAGTGTGAAACAGAGTGTAAGTAATACAATGAAATTTCGACACATGGGAAAAAAATGTAAATATTTTTAATACTTCATTGTCAAAAAGAACTGAAGAATTAAAGTGAGAAAGACATGAAATACCAAAAAAAAAAAAATAAAAAAAGGTAGTCTATATAACAAAATAGAAAATAAATTTAATTTATCAATGAAAAATAAACAAATAAATAACAATAAAAGAACTGATTAACAAATAAAAGAAAATATTCTTTGGGAAGGAAATTTTGTTTTTTTTTCGCAATTTTTATCCCAGTTAAAATTGTCAAATTTTTGTTTTTATGCACATTCTCAAGTTTGTGTTTTGCAAAAAAGCCTTGAAAACATCGAAAATCATTTCCTGATGTAGCTTTATAAAACTATGTATACGTATCATTAATTAAATCTTACGTACCGATTTTTGTTGGGGTACGTAAAGTTAATGATACCTAAAAAGGGGTACGTGGGTTAAGACAGGTTGAGAGCCACAGTATGGATATTAGGTTTGTAGGGTAACTTTCAACCAAGTGAGCTAATTTTTTATCACTATATATCTTCTAGTGCAGCGGTTCCCAACCTTTTCAGCTGTACGGCCCACTAATTTTAGGGAAAAAATTTGGAGGCCCACTACTTGACAACAATACAAGTAAAACTTCTAATGACAAACAGACACCTATATTTATAAAAATCATATGCACATAATTTAATAATTAAGAGAAACTGAACAAGATTTTAGACTTTTTTTTTTGTAAAACGAATACAACTTTATTGTTTCCACATAGAAGGAAACCCTTCAAAAACAAATATTTAAAGCGAAAAGATTCTCAATGGGATTTTTGACACTGTCTACTGCTCACGGGCGCATCAATATCTGGATTGAAATTCGATAATTTCAGCCTCAAATCACTCTCAACGTTCAATTTGTTTCTGTATTTATTTTTCAAAAATACTAATGTTGAAAAAGCTCGTTCACAAAGATAAGTGGTCGAAAATCCCATCAAGTGTCTCAGTGCAATTTTGGCAATAGCTGGGTAATCTTGCCGAATACTTATTCAGAACAGGACTAATAGCGTTGTTTTAAAAAGCGATTTTAAGGTCTGGTCGCATGATACTTCAATTAGCGAGTCTTCTTCACTGGAAGATAATCTCAATTTTGCCAGGTAATTTTCTTCAAAGGGATTTCTGATCCAGTGTATTTCATCCTCAGTTTTAAGGAAGAATTTCCTAAGAAATATGAATATTATTATTTATTATTATTAGTTCTAAAGAACGTAATATTTGAAATATTTAACGCTTGTAGAAAAGTCATTCGTTTAAGAACAATAACATTTTCAATAAGGACTGCTGAAATATTAGCATAAAATAAGGAAAGATAAATACTTTCAACTAACCTGAGGCTAGAGGTCAAACAGTTGATATGATCTTTTATGGTTGCTGCTGTTTTCACATCAATTTCAACTTCGTTGGTCTCAAGAAAATCTTGCAAGGTAGGAAATGCGTCATAGGAATCTTGTTCCACTTTTCGAACCCATCTCTGAAGTTTTATTATCATAGCTTCAATTTTGTCTTGCACAAAAAACTTATTTCAATCCTTGTCTTGGAGAGTTAAATTCAGAACATTAAGAGAATTGAAAATATCCGCCAAATAGGCCAACCGTTTCAACCAATTTGCATCTGTGATGCAGTCTAAGTAAGAACTTGCAAGTTTCCCATTATTTACTTCATCCATAAGGAAAACCAAAAGTTCATCGCGGAGTTCGAACAATCTTGTCAAGACTTTGCCTCTTGAGAGTTACCGAACTTCACAATGAAGTAAAAGTTGCTTATGGTCACTTCCCATTTCGTCACACAAAACAGTCTGGAGTTTTTAGGTCTAGCTTTGATAAAGTTCACGATTTTGACTGCGTCGTCAAGAGTTTTTTTTCAAACACTCGTCGAAACCTTTGACTGCAAGAGCCTCTCTATGTATACTGCAATGTATCCATTGAACCAATGGTGCAACTGATTTAACCTTGGAGACTAATCCGTTATAAACTCCTGACATCACTCGTGCCCCATCAGTTGTCAAACCTACACATTTCTTCCAATCTATTTTATTTTCTTTCATAAAATTGTCGGCAGCTTGGAAAATTTCCTCTCCAGTTGTTTTAGTCAACAATGAGTGACAAAACAACATTTCTTCTTGAATATTACCGTTCCATTCAAAGCGACAAAAAGCCAATAAATTAGCCTGACCAGCAACATCTGTGATTTCGTCAAATTGGAGAGAAAAATATTCACTTTTTCTCAAAAGACTAAGCATGGCTTCTTTTACATTTTCCGACATTTCATCAATTTGTCTTTTAACTGTCGTGTTCGATAACGGAATTTCATTAATTTGTTTTGTACATTTATCATCAAATAACGCATCACTTATTATTTTTGCAGCGGGAATAATAAGTTCTTCTCCCACAGTGTGAACTGAACCCTTCTTTGCAATTAGCAATGCTAGTTCATACGAAACTCTGGTGCTTAGAGTGCTTTGTTTTGAGTTCTTCTCCATAGTTGATTCTGTCATTTCCAAATTTCTTTTCTTCGTTTAAAAGAACTCAACTGACTTTCCTACATATTCTGGGTGCTTAGTTACAATATGTCTTTCAAGTTTCGAAACTTTCATACACTCATTTGAAAAGGTTTCAAAACAAATCACGCACTGAGGCATAGGCTCTTCTTCAGAGCCAGAAGACACAAAGCCAAATTTAAAAAAATCCGCGTTATATTTACGGAAATATATTTTGCTTTTCCTGGCTATTTTTCTGCTACATGAATTAGAAGCTGCCTTACTAACTAATTCAGTACTTGTCGTAGTAGTCCCTTCATCACTTACCAACTTCGTCTTACGACAAGACATCGTCCGAATCCAAGCATCCATAATATTGATGAGAAATATTTTTAGCTCAGCAGATGCACAGCAGAAAACCACAGCGACTAGCAATGGACAAGGGAGTGAAACAAGTGCGGAATACAACCGTAGTGCGTAGCAGTTCCAGGAAAAAGAGGGAGGACAGCATTGACATTAATCCTGATTGACATTGAGGAGTAAAGAATGATCCCTGGCTCACTCTCGATTCAACGTCCGCGGCCCAGTACCATGCTGTCTGCGGCCCACAAGTGGGCCGCGGACCACGGGTTGGGAACCGCTGTTCTAGTGTATTAAATTTCAAAATGATTACAGAAAGGTTAGTCCTGAATTCTGTTGATAAGATTAGAAATCAGTTTTACTCTTTATTTTAAGTAGCAAGTTAGAAATTCTAATTTTAATACTTCTTAATGGCTTCGTTTTAGGAGGGGGAAGAAGGGTTGTTGCTATAGCTTCCACAATATTTTATCAAACTTCATAAGTAAGGCATAATTTTAAAGATTCTTTTGGCACTTTCGGACAAAAATAAAGCACACAAAGAATAATTTTTCATTTTGATTTCTTTTCAAAAAAATATACTTAAAAAACTAGATTTTAAAATTCCTACTTTTTAGCGCAAATGCTTCACATGGGTTATCCAGTTATTTTTAAATTTTCAATAACAGTGAAATAAATGGTTTTTGTTTTTTGATTCTTACGCTACTAGATGTAATAACCAAGCCCGTCATTTGGGGGGGGGGGGGGGGCAGGGGGGGGGGGTCAATTGCCCCCTGGCTTTGAGAAATCAATGTATTTACATATAAGTGGGTGTGGTTCTTTATGTTTTCCGATGAAATTGCATTGTGTTTGGACCCTTTGTCCCCCCTCGGAAAACCTTGAAATGACGGCCCTGGTAATAACACTTTCTACAGTGGACGCCGGTTAATTGAATCAGCCGCTTTAATGAATTAAATTGTCAAAAGCAGAACAGTATTCAGCTTGTGCAAAGAGTTACCGCCCCGTAAGCCAGGGCTGAGGCAGAACTGTAGCAAATGCACCCACAGCTCGATCATAGCATCCTAAGACTGCAGTTTCGCCCTTATTATGGGCTCCTTAGTTAGGAATAGCCAATGATCGAGCCGGAGGCAAAAATCCTCTTATTGTAGCTAAGATAGCCAACAAACTGGTAGATAAAATGAATTTATCTTACCAGCGAGCGTTCGCAATTTATGGTGCGGCTCAACTCGAAATTTGAAGGCTAAAGCTGCGCAATGTGCAATGAGTTACCGCCCCACACACATTACCCAGCACATTTGCACATTACCCAGCTTTAGCCTTCAAATTTCGAGTTGAGCCGCACCATAGTTTGCGGACGCTCGCTGGTAAGATAAATTCATTTTATCTACCAGTTTGTTGGCTATCTTAGCTACAATAAGAGGATTTTAGCCTCCGGCTCGATCATTGGCTATTCCTAACTGAGGAGCCCATAATAAGGGCGAAACTGCAGTCTTAGGATGCTATGATCGAGCTGTGGGTGCATTTGCTACAGTATTCAGCTTTATTAAGTTCGCTGCTTTATGGAGTTAGTCGCTTTGTTGAATCAAAACTGTTTAGAACAAACGTAATTCATCTAAGCAAAGGCCACTCTATACTGTTGATTTGACATGGAGAAATATAAAGCAGTGAGTAACCGCTCCTAAGCAAGGGCTAAGGCAGGAACATGCAATACACCAGTTATTTCCATCCATAGACTTCAGTTTCGTGATTATTATGCACTCATCGGCATGGCTCTCTTTGCTCTATAAGAGGATTTTTGCCTCCGGATCGTTTAATTCCTATTCCATGCTGATGAGTGCATAACAAGCACGAAACTGTAGTCCATGGATGGAAAGGACCGAGTTGCCGGTGTATTGAATGGAGAAACATGTTCACATCCTTCCCAATGCTTCGCGTTGGTTTGATGAGTTGTTTTATTTCACATGTGACACTTTTTGAAAGGCTTTCTGGCGCGGTTTCCTTAAAGTTGGAGGCTTATGGTTCAAAAAGAATTACTCTGATTTCATATAGTTGATACATTGCAAAATAATGAATGTCGTTTTTACAGTATAATACAGCTAATTGTATAGCAATAAACTGTAAAAATTGCTAATTTTGCCGTAACAAACTAAAATTGCTAATTTTACAGTTTATTATCATACATATCACAGTTTTAACCTGGAACCTCTGCTTTCAGTATTATACTGTTGTTTTTATTTTCTTAATAATTTATTTTGCTAGATTTTACGGTAATACACTGCAAAATTGCTAACCTTACAGTATTAATAAACTGTAAAATGACTAGTTTTACAGTTTATTACTGCGCATTTTACAGTTTTAATTCGGAACCTCGGCTGCCAGTATTATATTGTGAAAACAACAGTTCATTTTTTGCAGTGTAATATTGCTTAAAGATCTATCAATAAATGCCGATGCATAAAACTCAAAATAAATGAACACTAGTGACATAATAAATAGCCTTGATTTACTTAAAACATCCAAAGAAACTTAAAGAAAAATTAGAAAAATAAATAAATTTAACAAAGTAAAAAAAAAAAATAAATAAATAATTCTCGAAATTCAAAATTCGTTTTAAAAATATTTCAGCTGTGTTTTCTTTCTTCGCTGATCTCTTTATTTTCTAGTATTTACATCAAAATTCAACTCCAGAAAAATTTCGTTTTTAAAAAGATACCTCTCGCAGTCACAAAAACACCCAAAACACCAGCTGGTAAACAGAAGAACGTATACTTCCTCAAAAAGAGCAGCTCAATGTTTTGCCCCCATACAAAAAGAAGAAAAATCTCTTCTTTTGAACTTCAAAATAGAAAGAATAAAATTTTTACGCATTTTCAAACAATACGCCAAACAATTCGAAAAAGGGTTTGTTGAAAAAAAGTTTGACGGTACCAGTTTTCTTTCCTTAATTTTTTAGCTTCAAAACAAGATTTATATTACGTTTTCAAACTTGATGTAACTTATATTTTTATGAGATTTTCGTTCAAAGCAAGTCATGAAGCTCTCGTAACTTTTCTTTGAAGTATTTCTTCATGTATGGCAAGGCAACATATTGCAGTCCAACGAGTTTTTCATCAGCGAAAAAAATCATGCTTCAGAAGACTGATAATAATAATATAGCTATAGCTATTTCGTTTCTTAGAAAATATCTTGTGCGAGATCACAGGAGTGGTGTAAAAATAGCAGATACGCAGTAGTGAATGTGCTTGCGTTGTGAAAAAATACTGTTACTCGTCTTACAATGCCAACTATTTTTCACTGTATGTATTTCGAAAAGAAAAAGAAATGTTTGTATAAGTTTTAGAGGGAACAAAGTAATAGTAATTGAGTTGTGTACAAAATTATTATGCGTTAAAAAGCCGCCAAAAGACTCTTATTGAGTGAAAACGTACTTAGCCCCGATCAAACTTTGCTTATACCACGCACTTAAGCCCGTACACGCGAACATTTCAAATTAAAGCAGTTAACAATCAAAAGATTAATAAAGCTATTGCTTGTTTATCCGGAAACGCGTGGACGCTATGCAAATTTCTGCTTTATCACGTTGGTTTTTTCTCTAAAGCAAAGTTTTTCGTATGATAAATGTTTTTGATGAGGATATTGAAGCAAACTCATAACCTTCTTTTAAGCTGCCAAATTACCTTGCTTTAAGAAAGCTCCAATGAATATTCATGTGAATAAATAAATCCCTACTTTGATTAATCACGTGTACTTGGATAATTGCTTCTATTGACTGCAGAAGATAAAAAGTGTGCCTGCAATGTTTGTTTTGTGGGCAATTTTTCTACACGGTTTTTATCTACACATTTTCCAACTTTAGTTGAGGAAAACATGTTTTTCAATGACACGTGTGAAGATGTTTACCACAGATTTTGAAGTGTCTATATCTGGTTTTGTTGTTCTTGATGAAAAAGAAGTTTCTAAATCCTTTAATTATATTGATAAAGCTGATTCGATTCACAACAGTATATGGCTGTCCTTTCGTGTGTGTGTGTTGGAACCAAACTCCCCTCACCCCCCCCCCCGAAATTGGAATATTTTTGAAAAAAGAAAGGCTCATAGTACTTTGGGTCACTGACAGATGCGCCAAGTTCGAAATTTAACAATATTTCGGACTTGGTACTTTTGAATTCGATCAATTCACGATCCTGCAAATTGGCATAAATCCAAGTCAAATTCAACCCTTGGAAGATAGAGGCACGACCATGTACTTATGAATGACTAAAGTTAATTGCGGAAGTGAAAAGCACTATGGAATAAAGAAATAAAACGGCCAATAACCTCTAAAAACTACATAAAATTAGAAAAACAGTATGAAATCAGAAACAAAGAATATTTTTTAAGAATGACAAGTTGTGACCAAATCATGAAATATTTTGTCATACTGACAAAATTTTCAAGTTATTTATAAGGCGTATATGTGGATATGGGTTAGAGAAGAATATTTCTTTCAATATAAATTTTTTTAATGGTATAATTCAGTACGCATTATTTTAGTCAAAATGCAAGATCGAAATGGAAAAAAATGACGTAAATAAAGCAAAAGTATAAGAAAATACCAATTAAAGCTCTTTATCATGGCAAAAATGCTCTACGTAACAATAAGTGAGAGAACTGTTCTCTCACTACTTTTTTCACATTTCAATCATATTTAACGCAGAGGTTATTTGATCATTTTTCATTCGAATAATTCGAGTTCTAAAAATTTTTTTTCAGAGACTCATCATGCTTGATTAACTTGGATTGCTACTGATTTTTCCAATTGCGAATTAATCAAATTCATTTGTACAGACTCTTATCTACCTGCATATTTAATTCGGAAAACTCCTTGCTATTTTTTGTAACTTAAACTATTGAAAATATTTTTTTCTTTATTTACAATCGATTCTTGGGGGTTTTCTTTGTTATCAGTGCGAAACTCTTGCAAAACGCGATAAACTTTTTTTTTAATAGCACATGAAACATTTTTGACAGGTTTCACTCTTTAAGAGCCGTAAACTCTTTCGACGAATAGTTATCGGGCAATAAATTAGTTCAAAAGTTACGCAGAGCACATGTCTCAGCTATAAAAAGTGAGTTAGAGTTCACTGTTACGAACATTTAAGAGAATTTACTGTTTTGGTAGACACAGATAAAGATTTATTTTGCCTTCTTTTAAAGTCTAAAATACGAAGTTTGACCAAAACAAGAATTCTGCGTAGCATTTGTGAAGCTCAAATTTGTAACTCATTTTATTATTCGGAATTTGTTGAGACTGTGCCTCTTTCTGTAAGCGAATTTAAGTCATATGCAGAGATCGACAAAAATTGTGAAATCTTAGGGGCCAGAAAATAACTTTAATCGCTGGACAAATTATCCCTCAAACGGGAATTGCACGATAAAATAATTATAAAATTTTGAAAAAAAAAAAAAAAAATCTGGTATGTACACCACACTTCTTCTTTTTACGTGTAAATTTCTTAGTAGATGCCTTAGTGCTTGGAGTGAGCAACAAGACAACAATTCAAACATCTACACCCCTAGTTTGCCACGAAACAATGCAAAAAAGTTTTACAATGATTAATTTTCTAAATATCACCGATTTATCATCATTCAGTGAATTTTTTGCAAAGTATCAGCAATAACGCCAAATTGAACCCCAATTCAAAAAATATTTTTTTCGCCAAATTTGAAGCCAACTTGACGATCTGTCGCCAATTTGGCGTCAAACACTTGGCGACCAAAAGCTTGGCGATATATCACCAAGTGGTCCGCCAATTCAGGTCATTTTAGTCTGCATTGAAATTAACACTGATTTCACTGAAAACACCCCCTTGGAAACATTCGATTGCAACCACAAGGGAAGGTGCACAACTAAACTACTCTCAAAGCTTACATACCAAACTAGAAGCTTCTACGGCATATAGTTTTTGAGTTATGCTACATACATACGTATATACAGACGCCACGAGAAAACTCGTCATATTTTATTGGAGGGGTGTTTGAAAAGGAATTTTCGGCTGGTTACATGTTGGTAGGTACATATGCACGTGCTGACAGGTCGAAAAAACCACTCAACATTCATTCTGGGGTGAGCAAAATCAAAATTTAGACCCAAATTTGAGTGAAATTTTCTTTGCGATCACAATATTTCCTTTACTACGTAAAAGGAAGTAATAATCAGCATCAAAAAAGCATTATAAAATATACTTATGGCTGCATGTTTACCTTCATCTCTTTTCAAAGGATAAAGTCTTAAAGTTTTCCGAGAGTTTGGAAAAGGTTTCTAAATTTAACGAGTTTTTGTAAGCAATGGAAGATATCGTGGGGTTACAAGTGAAACACACTAAGTCAAAAAACATGATTTTGAGAAAACGCTGATCAAAAAATTGTTATTTTAACTTCTTTGGAATTGACATAATTAAATCAAATTAAATTATAGTAATGGTATCTTTTGGTTATTACGAACCATTCTTGACTCTGGCATGCTTATTTTATATTATTTTCCCCAGCATAATAATGGTAGGGCATTAATAATTATCATTAATTATACGACTTAGTGTGTTTCACTAGTATAGCATTGTATAATAAAGATATGACTTAGTGGGTTTCACCAGTAGAAACAGCTCATTTTTGTGTGTAAGATAAACTAAAAATCTGAAAATTAATAATTTTGACTCAGTGTGTTTCACTTGTAACCCCACGATATCTGCTACGTGATTAGGGATAGATGGTTTCAGATTGAAAATGAGTGATCAATTTCTTGCCAAATCTTTAAATTTGGCGCTTTTCTTGAAAATTTAGCTGATTTTATCTCGATAACGTCTTATATCTCGATAACGATGAGACGGGGACAAATAATTTTTCAGTCAAAACATGTTTTAAGGTGCTTTTCTGACTGCTACCTCTTTAAAAATATTTTATACTTACACTATTAAGAGTAGTTTCCTGATTTCAGGAAATCAGGAAATCAGTTTAGGAAAATTACGTGTAACATGACTTCTTGAAGATACTAGTTTTGAAGGAAGTAGTCGCCAAAGTAATGCTTCAGTCGTCCGGGTTGACCTGGATACTGGTAAGTCGGATGCGTATTATATATCATCAGTGGCGTAGCGAGAAATTTTTCATGAGGGGAGGGGGGCGACTTCAGAAACTTTTTGAAAAAGATGTGCTCATTTCATTTTTAGTATGCAATTTTTTTCGCTTAATAGAGGGTGGTGGTCAGAAATTTTTTGAAAAAGATGTGCTCCTTTCATTCTTAGTGTGCATTTTTTTTGCTTAATAGGGGGTGGTGAGTGGGTATGACCCTCCCGCTCCCCTTATGGCTACGCCACTGCATGCCATTTAAATTATAAAGGTATCAAATATGCACTGCAAAACATGAACTGTTGTTTTTACAGTATAATACTGGCAGCCGACGGGTTCCAATTTAAATCTGTAAAATGCACAGTAATAAACTGTAAAAACAATTTTACAGGTTCTTAATGTAAAGTTAGAAATTTTACAGTTCATTGCTATAAAATTTAGCTGTATTACACTGTAAAATCAACAGTATAATACTGGCAGCAGAGGGTCCAGTTTAGAACTATAAAATGCACGGTAATAAACTTAAATTAGCAATTTTAGTTTACTACTGAAAAACTAACAATTTTACAGTTTAGTACTGTAAAAATAGCAATTGTACAGTTTATTACTGTGAACTTAACATGGTTTGCAGTTTATTACTATAAAATTAGCCGCATTACACTGTAAAAATAACATTCATTTTTTATAGTGAGTATATATAAACAGAAATACAGTTATAAAAGTATGGGTAGCGCGCACATACACACAGTCCTAATATTTATATGAGAGAATTACTCACTTGAAATAGCAGAAAATGGCAAGGGTGAGGATAAGGGTGATGAGAGAAATGAACGAACAAATGAACAGTATCCAGCTGACTGTTTTGTGTCCGACAGCCATATTCTGCAAAACAAAAGTATTACATAGTTTTACTAACGACATAAATGCTCAGATGACATTGATGAATTATAAGCACTAGGCGACTCGTGTTAATAATACCCATCAAAATATCAATTTGGAGTAGCAAATTTATGCATTACATGATCAATGTAATGAATGTTTTCATTTTATAAAAAAACTAGTGGATATACCCGGCGTCGCGCGGGTTAAAATGCAACAGCATTGTTGCATTTGAATTAAAGCTTGTAAAACATGCATGCATTGTTAGTTTTTAACTTATTTCATGCTAAAATGAAATAAGTGAGTCTTAAATTGATAAAGTTTTTTGTAATCTGTCGGAAAATACTCATATTTAAATGGGCACGGGACATCTCCGCCGCAAAGTTATCCCTACCTTAAATTCCATAAGACATCTCCGCCGCGTTTTTTCCCTCGTTTTCGTAAGACGGGACTGATCTGCCGATTGAGTAAGTACAGTGTATTATTGGCGAAGTTTGAATAGATAAACGCTCCAGCCTGTGTTTTTCTGATTTCTTTGTTTTTTTATGTTCTAGAAGAATGAATTTCGTGTTTATAAAGACAAGAATTTCTCGTGTTCATAGTGCTCTGCATTTTTCACCTCGAAGATGGATTTTTTTTTAGAACAAGGAGAGTCTTACGCGTTTGTAGCTTTTAACATATACAATACAAATGAATACAGCATGATATCACTTTCCCGGCAATGATGTACAAAAGAAAGGTAGAGATAAAAGGAAACGTAGGACAAAGGTAGGGATAAACTTTGCGGCGGAGATATCCTACGCTGCGGCGGAAATGTCCTGCTCCGATTTAAATGTGTTAAATTTAATCAATTTGAATGCTTAAAGGCTTATCTCTATTACTCTATCTATTCAAAATTAAAAGAAAAAAAATTTGAATTTTGAGCTTTTTGAATTTTTTTAAAATTTCAAAATCCCACCTATGTGAATTCTGGTGTGTCAAGAAATCTCTGTGTCAAGTTTGATGAAAATTCGACGAAAACTATGGATTTGTATAATTAACAAACATACACACGTCCATTTTTATATAGATAGATTGAAATAACGTTCATCTTATTAATTTCGTAATTGACTCAAAGTATTGATATTCATAATATTTTGATCTTTAAGAAGTTTTTTTAAAAAGTAAATTAGGCAAAATATATTTCATGCAGTTATAGCAAAATTTTTTTTTTTAAGTTTGAAAACAAAAAAGCAATCGCTTCTGGCATCCGGAGCCGGTCGTTTCCATGTTTTGCCATGACCAGATTTTGTAAATGAAAAAGAATTTTTTTTGAAGAAAAAGTAAATATGTCTGGCAATAGAAAATTTACATGAATCACAAAATTTTGAATTAAAATAATGTTTTCTAATTTCATGTCAAGAATAATGAATTTTTACCGAGCTCCTTTCTTTTCAAAAGAACTCTTTAGTAAATAACAATTCAATTCTCTCATTTACTTAAAATAAAAGGAAAAACATTCAATCATAAAAGTGGGTTTTATTTTCAAAGCTAATGCAAAGAAATAGTTACCACTTTAAAAGTATTAACTGCAACAGATGATCTTTTTGATTGCTAAAAATAGCGCATCATCAGTAACTTAAGAGTATTAGCACAAGAAAGAAAGAAAATAAGAAAAATGCTCAGGCTGAAAGTTATTTTTAGAAAAAGAGTGGAAAAGAAGCAAATTTTTGCGTAGGTGGAGATTTTTTGCATGCAAATCTAGTCTTTCACACCTAAATTATCGATAGTATTTGCTTGACTAAAACCAGTCATTTAGTTTTCAAGAGCAAGTCATCAATAATATTCGTTTGCCCTTTTCAGAAGTTTTAAAGCATTAAGAATTTTCCTTTCTTCTTGTTAAGTAAATGTAAAATATTTTGTAAAATTTTTAATGGAATCGTACTATGATTAATGACAGATGAATAAAGAAATTAAGAACATATTAGGGATGCAACGAATAGTGATTTGGCCGAATGCCGAATACCGAATATTCGGCCAAACTCGGGGCCGAATATTCGGCTATTCGGCCACCGAATAGTTAACTTGTTTTTGTTAATAAACAAAGTACAGGTTGCATTTAAAGCATACTTTTGTGTGATTATGAGTTCAATAAACATTATAAAAACTGTTTTTAAAAAAATTGGAATAATTTTTTTGAAAATGGTAGCATTAGTTCAAACTTCAAAAATATTTGGCCAAAAAAATACTAAAAGAAGACTAAAAAAGAATATATTTCCTTACCAATTGTTCTTAAAGATCAGAGCTCTATATTTTAGCCTCTCAAAAAGTATTTCATAAAGCTCTTTCAAATAAATTTGGGGAAAAAATAAATTGAAATGATTCAGCATGGAAATGTATCATATATTTTTTTTATTGTATTTAATGTTTACATTTACCAAAATTAGCAGCAACAAACTATATTTCTCTATGAGAAATGTAAATATTTGAAGGTATTAAATAAAAAAATATGATTATATTTAGATAAATCTAGACTTTTATCCATGTGGCACCAAGAGAAAAATCGACTGTTATCGTTCTTAGAACTCTTATTTGAAAAGCGAAATGGTTTAAGTAGTAAGACTTAAATTTCCTAACCCTATCTTAACTGGCCAGAAAGTGCATTGCAGAACTAGATGTTCACTACCTGTACCAAATGTAATAAACGCCTATTTTCCAAATCTAGTAAAATTTTAGGAAGAAAAAGAAAGAGACCTATCTCCTAAAAATATTTTCTGTATCATAATCTGTGCTTGTACAGAAAAACTTAGCTTTCTGATATTCACAATTGCAAAGATTGCAAATAATATTTTTGAAATGTTATGTAGGGAAATTAACAATGCTATTTTTATATTTTAAATTCTCATATGCAATTTTTTAAAAATAAAAAAAACGGGAAAGAAGCATATTTCTATCCTACTATTCCATTTTTACACGTATTTTATTTTGATAAAGGCAGAACTGATCACTGTTTCATATATGATTTATGCTTATATTTTATCAATTGAAATCTTTTATGTATAAGAATTAGTTGTAACATGCAAGAAAAATTATTTTGTTTTTCTGCTTTATCCTATGATTTTATATAAATTTATTTTATGAGTTAAGAGATGGTCAAGGTTTGTAGTACACACAGTTTAAGGTGACAATAAAATTAGTGAATACCCTCAAAAATGACAAAGTATCATAGTATAACAAGATTTCATTTAAAATGCCCATTCAATATGATAAAAATAATTAAAAATGTATAAAACTTTCAAATTGCGAAAATTAAATACAATTTTGCACATTATTCGGCCAAGGCCGAATAGTTAAATAGGTATTCGGCCGAAGCCGAATATTCGGCGGACGGGCCGAATAGGCCGAATATTCGTTGCATCACTAGAACATATTTTTGTAAATAGATTCTTAGACACTAATTTCTAACTTTATGTTATTTATGAATGAAAAATACATCTCTACATTGAGCATAAAACAAAGTAATACCAAATCGTTTCAGTACTTTTTGTTAGAAAGGCTTAGACATTTTTACCACCTTGTTCCAATTGATGTTCCGGTATTATATTATCTATTTTATTCTTTGCCAATTTTATGTAACCAACCCAAGTAGCACACTTCGTTTTTTAAAGGTTGTAAAATGGTTATTAGCGTTGTAACAACCGCTTCAAAACGTTTATAAAACGTTTAAAGGTTATTTGTGCTACCTGGGAAGAGTATCCCAAACATATGTAACCAAGATCATGTGATCGCTTTATGTATTTTTTTAAGAAAATATTAATAAACACTTACGTCATTTAGGGCAAACCAAACCAAGAAGATCTTGCAATCATTCGGGCCCTGGATGATAGCGCTTCTCAAACACTACGGCGTGCAAAACTTTTGGCTTAATTTCAATTTTAATAACACGCATTCATTATTTTATAATTTCTTTATGTGCCACTTGACCAACAAATAATATTAATATTCATTATATAGCAGCCCTTTTATTGAGTTGTAGTCAGCTCTGGTGTGAGATCAAGCGTCCTAGTACTGAAAATGGTATAGGAGCTCCCCGGAATACAGAGCGAAATTTCTACATGAGCTCTCTTTTAATATTTTTATTTTCGTATTACACTTTTTTACTGGCGGGTTTTGCCCCTTTACGTGTAAATTTTTGTGAATTGATTATTTTAGAATGGGTAAAGTCCAATTGAAGGACTTTTGCCTTTTCTGAAAAAGTCGATTCATGTATTTTGCACACTTCTTTTGTTGGAAATTCAGCTTTGACATACATTCAATTATCGAAAGTGACTAATATGAGATAGCTGGATTCCACTAAGATAAGAATAAAAAAGGGATTTTCCTTGGTTTTCGGAAAAGACAGATATAATTTATGAATGAAATGCATCTTATAAGTGTCTTGCGTGAATGCGTTGGTCTTTATCAAGTTTGTAATCCGATTTTGTTAACATGGTCTTTAATTGAGCATTAGTACTGGTCTCACACAAGTAATGTACAACGTTCTCATCAGATCTGCTAAAAGCAAAAGCAAACATCTTTATTCTTCATACAGTTAGAAATATTTTTTCCGCGATAAAAATTGTTACCTTTTGCTTAAAAACAGTTTTTTTCTTTTATTCAACAAACCCACTCGCATTTTGTAAAAAAATACTTCCCTGTTGAAGGAAGGTTAAATAACAACAATAATTAAATTAAAAAAATAAACGAATAAAAGTACTTCGGCAGCTTTTGTTTGAGTATCTATTAATTGGATTAAAGATTCGAAATAGTCGTAGTCCCACAGTTGGTAGCCTGCCTGTAAAGTATCAAAGAGAGAAATCCGAAATAGTATGTAGTAAATAAAAATAAAAGTTCATAACGATTTTCGAAGCATTTCGATGAAGTGAAGAAGACGAATAATACGAGAACTTTATTTCACCCGAAATAGCCAACACGACTTCATTTTAAAATAAACACGAATTTTAAATTAACTGAAAATAATGACATTAAATAGTATTTTGGGAAAGAAATACTTTAGAATAAAAAATACAATAGTTTTAAGTAATACGAATATAATGTGTAACCATTGGTGTCAAGAGTTTCTCCTCATTGGTTTTTAAAAAGTTCAGAACTTCACAGAAAATCGAAAAAACCGGCAACGCATGGTCACCTTCAAACTGAAAGAATAACTCGCATAAGGATCATAATAAACTTAATGTATTTTATTTTATGAATCAAGGCCAAATGATTTTTTTTGCTAACATTTTACGTGTATAGTAATAAGAAATATAATTTATTTATGTTTGACTTCGAATATAACTACTTTTTACGACTAAGTATAAGAAACATAAAATATTTCTTAAAATACATACATACGAAAAAACTAATACAACGTGCACACATTTTTGCATATCTATAGCATGACGTTGTATCTACTTCATTTTTAACATACTTCCATAACTATTTTTCGAAATGACACCCATAAAGCATCTGTTAGCAAACACACATTGGTACAAAGTTATATAGACACACAGAAACATAAAAACCTCTTACGTCGCTGTTGGGCAGCAGATCCATACACTGAGTGTAGTTCGTCCAGTTGCCCCAGAGCCATTGTCCATCGCTGCTGCAAATGCGGTAAGCTTCGGCTGAAAGAGATAGAGGTTATACATAATAAAATATCCCCGATGCGATTCTCTGTACAATAAAAGCAAGTCAGTTGAAAGCACAGAAGCATCCCTCCGAGAAAGTAAATAGAGAAGTAACCGATGCATAAACAAAGATATCCTTGCATGGAAATAAACAGTGTATGGGAGACATTCAAGCGCCATTACTAGACGGCATTTTTTTTTTGAGTACTATTATTTCCACATGAATATTACATGTCGACCTACATATGAGGTAGAAGTTAGGTTTGTTTAGATGGCGAAAAGTCAAGAAATGCAGATCATATATTTTTGTTGAATGAAATACGTGGTTTTATACTTAACCAAGAGGAATATATGTACAAGGATATGTTTTCTTTCAAAAAATTTCTTGGGACAAGTTAAATGCGATTCTTCTTATCATTCTGAAGCTCATAAAGTTTTAAAATGCCTTGTATACGATTATAAAATTCGGTAAGCATTACATTTGATTAATACATTTCTAGTATTTAATTCATGAAAACAAGAAGAAATATTACTTTCCGTGAATAAAAAAAAGCAAACACCTAAATTGTGAAGTTACAACGAATTGAGTTAGTTTGATGGTTGGAAATAGTTGTTAAGAAACTAAAATTTAAAATTCCTGTTAGAGTTAGTTCGCGAAATGGAGGACTATTTTTAAAACACGCTTACAAAAATTTCTAAATAACCTTTAAAAGTATACTAAAATAACATTTAAAAGTACATGAAAAGGTTGCAGATAAATTTTACAATGATAGCTAGAGAAAAACAATATCTTTCACTAAGCACTTTTTGTTTCTATATGTTTGCAAGAAATTGATCTATTTCAGTAAAAGCATTAGTATTAAAATATGCAGAATTGCTTTATTTAAGTGGAATATGTATTATTGCCCACTAGCAGATTATTTGTATTGTTGGGGGAATAATTACTGAACAGTGAACATGTCATTGTCCGTTTTGAATCATTTTTACAAAGATTTTTTTTTTTTTTTTACGTATCGCGTGGTGTTACTATTGGTAAAACTTGAAAACTTACGTGGCTGACAAATGAGCGTGATTGTGCAATTTTCCTCAAGCTGTATGGGCGATTCTCTGTAAACTAGTAATTGGCTGTTCGGACCGACTATTTTAAAAAGAATAAAGTTTAATAAAGTAATTTTCGCTCTTAATACAAGTAAAGCATTAATACTTTGTGGCCCAATTGCATTTGGAGCGATAACAATTTAATTTTTTTTTCTAGAAATTATCTAAGCACCAAAAACAGTCCCCTGGTTGTCCCAATCCAATAGTTAACACTTAAAGGCAATATTTCAAAAAACCTATTAACACTACATAAATTTGGCAATTAATATCTAAAAATAGAATAATGAAACTATATCTTTTTTATGAAATAATGTCTAGTTACGTATTTCTAAAACTTAAAATTGTTGTGTGAAATTGTCTGGAGATTTTACAAACAGTCCCCTGCCACGAATTCAAAGCTCCAATAGATAAAAATCTGTTACTCTTGCAAATGTTTTTTGCCATGAAGTTTAAAGTAACCAGTGTGAATTTACTGAAATTGCTGTGAACGGTGTTGACACGATACATTGTTTAGTTTGAAAGCCACATTTGTGATGAATGTAGGCATCGTGATCGTTACAAAAACAGTCCTCTGGGAAGTGATTTTATTAATGTCAATTAGTTTGATTATGAAACAAATCAGTTATTATGTCCACGATTTGTGTCTAAATTAAAAGGTAGTCTCGTAACTAATTATGTTCCAATAGTTTTGCAGATATTACGCAACAAAGTGCAAATACACAGTACCATGGCATAGTCCCCTGCCTAGTTATACTAGGCAGGGGACTCACCCCCTATCAAGATTGATCAGAAACGTCCCAACTTCCATTGGCATTCTTTCAAATAAAGGCAATAGATTCATTTTCTGAGTAATAGTATTATAATTGTACGAACATTTCAAAAAATCATGCCCGGACAGATTCTGTGTGGGAAATGACGAGTTTACAGAGAATCGCCCGTATACAGAAGCATCATGCTTGGTCAAAATACTCTACACACGGTTAAATTTATGGTCTTAGCTGCTTCCATTTAGCATTACTATAAGGTATGTTTGTAGATATCGTAATCTGTGCTGAGGATAACCGGTAAAACCTTATAAATCCAACCCCCCCCCAACTTTTCTTTGTTTTTCTGAGAAAACGTACGGCTCCCCCCTAAATCACAGCTTAGTAACAGCCATGGAAGGGGGGAGGGACGCCGGAGCTGATCATTATAGCACTGATGAAGAGATTCAATTGTAGTTATAAAATAGTTACATATGCAACATTTTTTTTTTTTACAATTTGTGCTCTATTTACCTTGGTTTTTCACTTCAACCATTCTTCTTAATGTGTTTAAAATTACAGCAGCCTCCTATTTTTCAACGGAGTTTTACAAAGAAAAAAATAACAAATTTGGCACCCCCCCCCCAAATAAAAAAAAAGAAAGGAAATCATATAGGAACATATCTCAGTTGAAGAATCAAAACTGAAGACACTAAATAATCGCTGAAAACAATTTCAGAGCTGCTAACGACATTTTGTTAAAACATGCTAAATTTATGGTACGTTTTCCTGGTTGATGTTTAGTCAGTGTGCTTAATGCGATATTAATGATCGGTCGTGCTGTGTTGTTCGCACATTTTACTAGAATGACGTAAAAGTTCTCTATTGTTAGGTTGGTTTAGTTAAAACTAGTAGAATTAGTCAAATAAGAGTTTTTCCTCGGCTGAGTTAAGGTAGACTGGTATGTGATCCGTGACCAGAGTTTTGTTTCGGGGAGAGTTTTACCAAATACATCTCTTGTGTGAAATCTAAATGGTCAATAAAAATCGATTTCATATTCTATATTCTATTACTTTTTGTTTCAATAGATGCTTAAGAAGCATTAACGGAAAAAAATGTAAACAAATGACGTATCTTTTTACTGAAGAGGAAAAAATCTTATGTGGGCTCTACATAACTCCCCCCAACCCCTGTTTAGTATTTGATGTCTTTTAATCTCTCAAAAGGATAGATGGATTTACTCATACAGGCACATTCGAAGTAATACTTCTTAAATTTCAATTTTATGACACTTCTAGAATGTGTTATTGCACTTTGGCACTTTTAAATGTAAGGTATTTTGGTGTTTTGGTTAGTGGTGATCAAAATTCGACGGAAACGGTGCATTGTTCTGTAAGCAATAATATTAGCAATAAATACAACCAAACCAAATTAAGTAGTGCATATAAAACACTTAATTTGCCCAATTGTTCAATAATGATAATTTCATTTTTTAAATGAAATTAAAAAATTATTTGTAAAGTTAAAAACAAAAATAATTATTTTTTTTCAGAAATAAAAGTATGAAAAACATTTTTAGAATAGTTTTAAAAGTGTTGGTGATTGTTTGAACCCTAAAAACCCATCCTTTAAATACAGCCCTAACTGGTATCGGTTAATTCTTAAAACGAATTATGTAACTCTAGTTTTTAATCATTGCTCCCTTCACGTGAAAATACGGTATGTATTTCATTGATTTTCTTCTCCAAAAATTTAATATACAGTTGACATTATAGTTAACTAGAAAATATTCATTTACAAATGGGATTGGTCTCTTCAATTAAAACTGCTTACAGATTCTAATTGGGTGAAAGACAGGTGTAGGACTTCACAAAAATTGAGCCATTTAAAACGGGCGTGAAAAACGATGCAACAATGCAAAAATTCGCTGTGCATGACGTGCAATGACTCTAGAATCAGCATTTAGAAATTTTGTTGATTGGATTGGTGGGGGGGGGGGGGAGAGGGATATGGTATCCATGGCGATCATAATGTTAAATGAAAATTGTAACTTAATTTGAGTTTTATTCCTTCAAGAAAGTGTTGATCAAGCAATTTGTATTAGGAGCTTTTCATTCGGTCCTCTACAGTGACTTTAATACCATTAACATTTCCTTTTAAAAAGTTGCAAACATTAGTTAAATCCAATTAAACAAAATAAAAAATGTACTTCAGCGTACGGAGATAAGTTTGACAGAAAACGCAAATGAAAATTCTGTACCTCAGAACCAGAACGACGTTCACTTTTTTGCCGCATTGTATGTAGAATCTTATTCCGCATCGACCCATGAGAACGTAATTCTAGAAGATAAATTTCTTAGAAGTTATTATTTAGCAGTCTTAAAAGAGCGAGAGTCCCATCCTTTGCATGCATCCGACAATCGTTTTCGCCCTCTACTGAGAACTGACGAAAATGGACTTACGTTAGTCTGGTTCTGAGGTACAGAATAAAACTTGACATAGTTTCTCCTCAGAAACGATTTTTTGGGCTAATTTTCTATATATTAGGGCGATGTTTTTTACAGGAAATGCAGAATACGAAAAAAAAAATTCATAGAAAGCGAAATAAATTGTATCAACAATAAAATTTCATGAACGGGTGGGTTGAAATACTGTACTATTACCCCCTCAGCTCGAACTGCCAATCATTCTATTGTAAAGATTTTTTTTAATAGACAACTATAAAAATGATTTCTTAGCAGTTACTTTTCAGCTCTTATGGTAAAAGTAAGGTGGCATTTTTTACAGTGCTTACCTTCATCCTTAGATCCTTCAAATCCTACATCGAAATTGGCGAATATTTCCGAGCACAGTCTTGCGACAGTAGTGCCACCAGCCGTTGAGGGCCAGCAGTAGAAGGAATCCCAGATTGGTCTGCAGTAAGGTTCTAGGGAAAAAAAAGGACATTTATGAAAACAGAATTTTCAGGAGTAATTGAAAGCAAGTTTAATCTATTATATGGGCGATTCTCTGTAAACTCGTCATTTTTCACACGAAATCTGTCCGGGCATGGTTTTTTGAAATGTTTGTATAATTATAATACTATTGCTCAGAAAATGAATCTATTACTTTGGTTTGAAAGAGGGCCAATTGAAGTTTGTTTTTCTGATAAATCATGATAGGGGGTAAGTCCCTTGCCTAGTATAACTAGGCAGGGGACTGTGCCAAGTGATTGTGTTTTTGCTCTTCTTTGCATAATATCTGCAAAACTATTGGAAAATAATTAGCTACGAGATTACCTATCAATTTAGGCACAAATTGTGGACATAATAACTAATATGTTTTATAATTAAATTAATTGACATTAATAAAATCACTTCCCAGAGGACTGTTTTCGCAACGATCCTGATGCATACTTTCATCACAAATGTGGCTCTCAAATTATGCAAAGTTGTGTTTCAACACCGTTCTCGGCGATTTCGGCAAATTCACACTGATTACTTTAAATTTCATGCCAAAAAGAATTTGCAAAAGTTATAGATTTTTCGTATTACAGCTTTGAATTTGTTGCAGGGGACTGTTTGAAAAAACTCCGGACAGAATTTACATGACAATTTTAAGTTTTAGAAATACGTAATTATACCTTATTTCATAAGAAAAATATAGCTTCATTATTCTATTTTTAGATCTTAACTGCCAAATTTATGTAGTGTTAATAGGTTTTTCGAAATACTATCTTTGACAGTTAGAGTATGGGATTGGGACAGCCAGGGGACTGTTTTTAGCGCTTAGATAGTTTCTAGAAAAAAAAATTAAATTGTTATCACTCCAAATATACAATTGGGCCACAAAGTATTAATGCTTTACTTGTATTAAGAGCGATAATTACTTTTTTACACTTTATTATTTTTAAAATACTCAGTCCGGACAGCCAATTACCAGTTTACAGAGAATCGCCCTTATATAAAGCAGTAAGTAACGGCCCCAAGCCAGGACTAAGACAGAAACATGCAATACACCACTAACTCGTTTATTCCATCCATGGACTGCAGTTTCGTGCTTTTGGCACTCAGCATAGAATAGGAATTAAACGAGCTGGGTGCAGAAATCCTCTTACTGACCAAAATAAAAGCCAACAAAAACTGGTCGGATGGAATAAACGAGTTGGTGGTGTATTGCGCTGTTTTATATTCTTTGAAAATGTTTCGCATTCAAATCCTGCTTTCTGGAAAAGTAAAAACTTGTATAGAACGGTTTCGTGGTGAAATAATTGAATGTTTTAAAAGATTTCCAGTTTTTCAACAATAGCATAAATGTATGTGAAACATTACCTTTGTAAAAGAAAATTTTACAGTTGTTTCTGCATGGAAGCGTGGTCTCTCGGGATAATGTTTAACATAAGATTTTACGACAAGTATAGTAAAACCAGCAGATGTGATACGGTCTGGAACGTCAACCGCAGTAAACGAGGGAAAAGAACGAAATGAAAGGAAAAGCAAAAACCAAAGAGGGGGATATGCATTTTGTAATCATTATCCAAGGCTGATCAGTATATTTAGTTTTACAATGTTTCTGTTGGTTTACTGATAGCTGAAATTTATAGTTAAAAAAATTAGCTATCAAGCTCTTAAAATTCCAACCACTGATGCCTTTACAGTAGTTTTAGTTAAAAAATAGTTTTTATGATCAGATGCTCCAGTTTTCCAGATATTCAAATCTTCCTCGCTTCAAATGCAATGCACTCATATCTGAATGCAATGGTATGTCCCTCATATACTTTTTAAGTGTATCTGTACTATTCTTTTCCAATAATGGAACGCCTTTTAAGGACATTTAAGGAATATATTTTTATGGCGCATATTTTACTCAAATTATTTTTTTATCATGGTATTTGATACTCTTTTATGAGATAAGGAATGGGGCATTGAGAGTTGGTGATATTACTTCTATACTCTCAAAAGCAGGAGGAAATTATTTCTTCAAGCTGTTCCAGAAATAAATTTTATGCTTTTGATTTGGTATAGAATTTCTTTAGCCTCGTATTATTTGCTCCCATAACATTTGTAAGTAAGAATAAATTTGTACTTAGTCTTCCATGGACGAACAAGAGTTGACATGACTATTTATTATTTTGTGTCCAGTAAAAGTATTAATGGCTTCTACAAAAATATATAAAGAGGGATATGCTATGGAATGGTAAACTCAGTAAGATGCATAATGTATGGTAGTTTGCCAAATTTTTCGGTACAGCTCCATTGCGTTGATTTTTGAAAGATAGACTTGTTAAATGAAAAACAAGTGATCTATTTTGAATTTAAAAACAATACATTATTATAAGAAAAGCAGTCGAAAACTTTGTACAATTAATGAAGTTAAAAATGCAAGACAACGTGTCTACAAGGACAAATAAAAGGTTTAAAAAGAGTTAGAAAACTCTAGCAAATAGCTATTTCGGGGCTATTATAAATGAAGCCCCATCATCAGTGCAAAAAGATGATGGTTCACTGACACCAGTCAAGTGAACCGAGTCACTTGCAAATAAGTGAACCAGTCAAGTTTGGGTTCACTTGACTGGTGTCAGTGAACCATCATCTTTTTGCACTGATGATGGGGCTTCATTTATAATAGCCCCGAAATAGCTATTTGCTAGAGTTTTCTAACTCTTTTTAAAACTTTTATTTGTACTTGTAGACACGTTGTCTTGCATTTTTAACTTCAATACATTATTAGTTTGCAGAACTTTTTTTTCTTTTTTTTTTTTTTGAGGCGTGCTCTGAAATTTTTCAATAACTGAATCGTGATGCACACATAGCATTTATTTAACAAAATGTTTAAAATTATTTATATAAAATTTGATTTAAAAAAAAATATTTTTTTCAGTTAATTCTTTCAGCAATATGTTTAAACAAGTGATTGACAAATAAAACATAATATCACTTATTTGAGAGAAGAGCAAACTACCGTTGTTGTTATACTAATCTAATAAAAAATATCAATTCCACAAGCAAATCCATAAAATTTTCAAATTAAGTTATTTGCTAAAAAATAGTACTTAAAGAGCAAATATATAAGAAAATGTCCCTTATGAAAATCTGTCAACGTACTGACAAACATTTTTTATTTTTGTTCTTTCCCTATCATTGCCCATTGCCAGATACCAAATTATATTGTTACGTCTTTTTTTGCTCAGAATTATTGCTAACCCCTTCCAAAAAACCTGATATTTTTACTTTGGATTCTTCATTTGCATTGTTTAATTGGAAATTAAAGGACACATGCCAGTTTTCATTTATGCACTCTAACATCTCGAAAAATCTGATTAGTCAATTAAATGACGTCATCTGACACTTAGCTCGTAACTCGGGAGCTTGTTTTATGCGAATCTTTGCGCAAATCTTAATCACTTTCGATTTAACTCTGCAGAAAGAGGAAATCAGGTTTCTTGTCATCTTTTCCCGCGATACTGGAATGCGAAAAGATAATCCTTTTAGTTTTGAACTAAATCGAAGCAAGTTCATCTTGTGAACAAGATAACAAGACAAGGAGATTTTTTTTCTTTACTTTTTGAGCTCTATAAAAGTCTTACAAGATTTTTTCAATCTGCAGAACAATTCTCAGTGGATTTTTAAGTGAAGGGAAACGTATGAAAGCTGTTTTGAATTTAAATGTAAATGTATATTACTTGCAAATAAGTAAGCAATTCTCAAAGTAATCAGTCTTCCCTTTTGAAAGCTAACACTTAGCCCGGGTTTTGTCTATGCCTACGTTTCAGTACAGGGTGGGGAATTGTAATAACTTTTTTTACCCGTATGTTTATTTTATATACTTACTAGTGGATATGCCCGGCGTCGCGAGGGTTAAAATGCAACATGCAAAATCCAAGAGGGTATTTTTTTGTAACAACAATGAAATAGGTGAGCCTTAACTTGATAATTCATTGTTAATCGTAATCTCTGATGGAAAATACTCATATTTAAATGTGTTGAATTTTATCAATTTGTATGCTTAAAGGCTTATCTCTATTACTCTATCTATTCAAAATTCAAAGAAAATGGCCATTTTGAGACAAAAAATTTGAATTTTGAACTTTTTGGATTTCTTTAAAAATTTCAAAACCCTGCCCATGTGAACCTCTGTGCCAAGTTAAAAAAAAATCCGACGAAAACTGTGAATTTGTATGAGAAACAAACATACATCCATTTTTATACATATAGATTTCGCTTGCTGTGGGGGAAAAAATCGAAAGCATCATTACGGAAAAATATTTTAACGGAAACCTATGATTAGAGCAATATTTCAAGATATTATTTTTTATGAATATCATCTTCAGCTTTTATAAGGTCCCAAAGAGGGGAAAAAAAAAGACCAGAAACATTTTGAACCCTAGCCAAGTTGTACAGAATGCATACCTTTTAAACAAAATTTCTGTTTGTATAAACTTCTATCATAATTCTTAAAGTTTACTAAAAAAATATTTTCTTACCAAACATTTTTTATTGCATAGTTAAAAAAGTTAACTCTTGACATAATTGATACATTTTTATGTTTTTATAATAAAATTCATAGATCAATTGTTTATGATCAATAATATAATCTTTTATTCTAGAGGAATAGCACATTTAAGTTTTAATGATTGAATGTGATAGTTAAGCCTCGTATAAACTGAGAACTATGGCAGTGGGCCCAACTGGCCTGTTATCAACATCTATTTTATGTGTTGATTTTATGTGTGTGACGTGTCATGCAAGCAAAAGTTTTCAAGGTATAATTAAAAAAGTACGAATGCGATGTGTTAAATATTTCTGACAGGTCTTGTACACCATCCAAGAAAAATTTGGGACATAAGTATCGCGATTTGTCTTCAAAATTTTAATTTGATGACAAGGGCGTAGCTAGGGGGTTGCAGGTGGGTGCAGCTGCACCCCCCTAGATCAGAGCCAATGGGAGGTCACTGTGACCTCCCATTTTATTTATATTTTTGACTAACGATTTTATCCCCTTTCATGTTTTTCATATTCAGTATTGTTTTGATATAAGCTTTATTGATTAATTTTAACTTCTTTGGTAACTGACGATTTTGCCGAATTTATTTGTGTATTTATTAATTTTGGATGTTCATTTGCTTTTTATTTGCGTATATAATTTATTTTAAGTACTTTAATTCATAAAACATTTAAAGTAAACCGTATCATTTCATTCTAAATGAGGATGATGTTTTTCTTTTTTGCTCATTTCTTTGTTTACGTGAAACACAGGTTTTAAAAACATATCACTCACATTTTTATCTAATTTTCTGTATAACGTTTTTCATTGTGGTAAAATCATTTTAGAAAAAAGTACTGTTTTGTTCTTTTAGAAATATTTTATACCATCAATTGTTTTAAGGTGCGCATGACTGAATAAAGTATAGTTTCTTTGAGTTCATTATTTCTTCCTTTTTTTGTGCAAATAAAATTTCAAGCACTTTTTTCTCTTTCTTGCTTTTTTCATTGTTTTTATTGAAAAATTAGAATTTTATGCTAATTTTTGGGAACTTTATATAAACTGCGTTATTATATCTAGTATTGATTACTTTTCAGAAAATGATAGAAAGCTTACCCGTTTTTGAGGAGAAAATTTTTAATTTACCGAATGAAACTCAATTTTACTGAATGATTAAAAAATAAATAAATAAAATACATAAATGCATACTTATCTATGTCTACCAAAAGAGACGTGAGGCATCACGAAAATAAATAAAATAATTAACGAAAAAAAAAATAAATAAAATAAAGAAGTTCAGCTTTGCAATACTATTGCACTGTTTTCAAATTTCATCAGCTAATTTGTATCGGATAAGAACTTATTGGGAGGTCACAGTGACCTCCTATTGCGATGCCACTGCTTGCACCCCCCTAACGTGAGTCCTGGCTACGCCCTTGTTTGATGATGAAAGGAGAGGGAGGAAAGAAAGAACGGAAACAAACTGGGCTCAAATTAAAATAATTTTAAAATAATTTAACAGTAAATAAAGGAAATCCACACAGCACTCTTTACCTTGCAAACACAGGAAGCAATGAGAAGTTTTGAACTTTTCCATTTGAAAGTTTATTTATGGAATGAGTTTTTTTTAAGAAAGAGCGTGGTTTTCCTCCGAACAGTGTACATTTTTAGCTTTTCAAAAAAATGCATCAAATTCTTTTCTGTTAATAATTACTAAAATCTTGTTCATTAAAATATACTTCATTACAGTAGAGAGCCTTCCACAAAAACTATATACAACGAAATTAAAAGTATTAGGCTAAAAAAATAATACTTTCTGAAATCTGAGTAGCGCAAGCTCCATATCAAGACAAAGCTCCATATCAAGACAAAGCTCCATATCAAGTTAAAAACATCCAAGAATGCTATTCTAATCAATCTCCAATTTTCATTAGTTCAAAGAGGTCACGTGGTATCGCCTTCAGCATTAACCGGAAATCTTCTTCGCAGACGATAACAATCGGATAAATTTAATTCTCATTTTCTTTGGCAAGGATTCAAGTGAAACAGCACTGCGATCACTTCGAATTGCAATCGCTACTGGAAGTGAATTACATTATCATCAACTTAAATTAACATGACGTCACTACAAATGGAGCCAATAAGAGCTCACAAGCACTCAGCGATCTCCTCTTATTCGCCAAGTAGGCTGTGACGTTTTATCTAGCTCGTTTTTCATAGGCAAACGTCACGCTGACGTCACGATGTTTTTATCAAGAAACGTTCTAATGTAATTCATTTCCAGTCGCGATTGTAATTTGCGATTGCCTGTTTCACTTGAATCCCTGCCTTTGTTACTTTTACACCAGAAAAGTAAAAACATCACTACTCAGATAGGCAATTCATAGTTCAAATGAGCTATAGGAGGCGCTGTAGTCTCAGGCAAGTGGCGACTGAAAGTGATAATACTAAGACCCATTCACTTACGTAGAATATGACCTATCCGACGAGAATCTAACTTGTTGTGAATGTAATGGAACTGTTTTACTCCTTTCTCTAGTTTTTTTTTTTAACCAACTCAGCGTAACGTATTTAAGTTCCAGAACAACGAACTGTCTAAAAATAAACACAGATCAACTAAAAACGGTCTACGATTGACCACTTGGCACTGCTAAGCACAAAAGTCGTATCTGCACTTTTTTATAAAATTGAGTTATCGCCCACCAGGTGGCTCTTTGTGACGTATTTTACCAAAATACAAAATTATATGGTCATTTGAGAACGGGAAATATTTCTGAAAAAATTCTGAAAAAGTTTCATCTGAATCGAATACATGGTGGCGCAAGAGTTTTATCTCAGTTTGAGCTCGACTGCAGATACCACTTTTGCGCTTAGCACGGAAGTATTGGTTTACATGAGATGATTAAGGCAGGGATTCAAGTGAAACAGGCCATCGCAAATTACAATCGCTACTGGAAATGAATTACATTAGAACGTTTCTTGATAAAAACATCGTGACGTCAGCGTGACGTTTGCCTATGAAAAACGAGCTAGATAAAACGTCTCAGCCTACTTGGCGAATAAGGGGAGATCGCTGAGTGCTTGTGAGCTCTTATTGGCTCCACCCGTAGTGACGTCATGCCAAGTTAAGTTGATGATAATGTAAATAATTCACTTCCAATAGCGATTGCAATTCGAAGCGATCGCAGTGCTGTTTCACTTGAATCCCTGCCTTACTATCACAGTCACAAGAGGATTAATATTAATATAATTTTAAGAACTTTATGCATGTTTGTGAAACCAATACTTTGGTAGCTTCTTGAAGGTGATAAACAATTCAGAATAAATTTAAAGTTTCTATGAAATCGCAGCACTTTCTACAAATTACGGAATGCATAATACTAAGAAAGAGAAAAGCAATTCTCAAGAAACTGGTTAGTTTTAAAATTTTTTAACAATGAACAACACTTCTTTTTGCTCAAATACTGAATTTGCTAAACATCACTGTAACCACGTAAACAATGTTTTGCGAGGTATATGGATGGGTGTGTTAAATATTTCTGCCATGTCTTGCACACTATCAAATAAAACTTTGTTCAATTTGAAAGCCATTTCCAGCATTTTCTGCAGACGCAGCATGTATATGCAGTGTGATCCTGATTTTTTCTTCTTTTACTTCAAGAGAAATTAATTTTGGTTCGAGGAAAACTTGCAGTGGATAAGAAAAAGTTAAGTGAATAACTTCTTTTGCACGTGCCGATATTACCATGAACAATGCCTGGGAAATGTGTTATTGGTTCTGGACCAGGTGCCTAGGGGAGATTTGGAAATTGAGTTAGTAGTTGTTTGGTTATATATACAATTGTGACATACAGATTCTATGCGAAGACATTTTTTTGTTTACGGATGATTTTATTTGTTTGGGATGAGTTTTTACGTGACAGTCATATATGGACGATGTTATGTAAAAATTAGATACCTGATAAAAGTTTCAAAAATATTCAGATAGGTTGGTAGATAAATTTACTACAGTGGGATGAGAAAATGAGTCAACTCAAATTCGGCATTACTATGCCATTTAGTGAATAAAATGGTAACCCACTTCCATGAAACTGGATATTGTTTGAAAAACTTTGAATTGGGTTTACTGCGTCGCTGTGACCTGATCGGTAGAACATCGGATTTGAAACCGGAGTGTTCCAGGTTCGATCCCAGCCGGTCAAAGGTCCACCGTGTGCACCAATGGTGACTGGCGCACGTTAAATATGTTCGTGGGGATAAACTCCTCCAAGTTCCCATTTTAAATCAAGAATTGTGGAGGTGCTGAATTAGGGACTACTCTGTTCCTGGTTCTGGATCACGGCCGAATCACTGGTTACATTACAAAACAAACAAGACAAATTGACGCCCAGAGCAAAAAGTTTTACGTAATTCCACCAGGAAAATGTCATTTTGTCTTGTTTGTTTTATTAATGTCCACAATCTTTACAATTTAAAATTATCTTTTACCGTGTTGCTTTTCTCAGATGACTTTTCATTTTAAAGCTCACACTTCTTTGCATAAAAAAGGGGTTCCTTGTAAGCCCGAAACACGTATCTGCAGCAATGTGCTATTTTGTGCGATAAAACGTTGGATAATCTATATTTGTACAACAATTGAGTCGTTTAGAATTAAAACCCGGAAAGTAAATTTCTCAAAATCCAGAGTTCGGGAGTCTGAACTATACATCTAAAGCGGTTTTGACATACAACACTTACTTTATATTTACTTTTTGTTGAAATCTATTGCCTTTATGTCATTGGTACTGCCTGTTTTAAAACTCGGCGCCTGGCGCAATCACGAACGCTTCCATTTGAAAAAGGGGTGATAGGTTAAGGAGGAGCATTTGCCGGTGCTTTCAGGTTTTGTTCTCTTCTTACTTCCTGGTTGCATTTCCCCCCTGTTAAATTTATATTTATTTAACTAATTTTTTTTTTTTTTTTTTATCGAAACTGGATGTAACGGGTTTTGATTCTAAATGACTAAATTACAGTTGGCGAAAACTTAAAAACGCTATTTAAATCACAACTTTAATTTCTACCCGAACCCATTATGTACAGCAATCCCATTCCATACCGGACATATTTTCCCAGCATAGAACAACTAATCTACATATCCCGGAATTCCCTCCATTAACCAGTTGGGATGTCCAATACGAATTCATTCCCTGCGCAAAGGAAAACTAGTAATCGATGGCAAAGAATTACGCGGCTAACTTCTTTCGTACGTGCCGATGTTATTAAAAGGAATGCGAGCTGCAGAAACAGAACAGGGAAATATTTTATTACATAAACTCGCTCCAGCCCGGGTGACGAGAATAGTTTGCGGATTGTTTGTGAGATTGTTTAGGGTAAATTATGTTGACATCTCTTAGGGTGTCGGTGTAACTTCGGATGGGTTTTTTGGTGGCATTAAATGGCGCTATTATTTAATGGGATTTATTGTATGGTGAGTTCATTGGCTATAAAATCTTGATTTTTAGTACTTTCTACATCCGAAGCTTTAACCCATTTTCGGCCAAAGTTGCGTATACGCAACATTTCATTAAACAATTTTTAACGAACACTGACATATATTTCTTATTATTTTTATTTTTATGTTATTTTTAAGGGTTTTGAAATCATCTATAAATTATTTGAGTCTTAAAACATTTTGAGTACAGAATTTTCCAAATGTGCAATTTTTTTTTAACTTGAAACTGTTATTGTCAAGTTCGACATATTTAAAATGCACAATTTTTCCACTTGAAATTAATCATATGTTTTTACAATGGCTTAAAGATGCAAGTTTTGTTAATTAATTAAAAATTAAACAAATTTCGTAAAAAGTCTTAAAAATCTTTACTCAACTTTAATGTTGCGTTAACGCATTATTGGCCGAATGCATGAAAAGTTGAAAATTCGGTTTTCATGCAAAAAGTCTGAGTTTTCAACAAACAATTCATACGTTTTTTCTTTTGAAAAATCACTTAAAAAAAATAGATTGCTGAATTACTGCTTGTCGAGTGCGAATGCTTCTATGAGTCAGTTGGTTTAATATAATTTCAGTTTATACACTGCTCGACATTGAAAATGCAACACCAAGAAGGAGTGGTCAGAAATTCATGCAAATTTTACCGTAGACGCACGTCACTGAGTTATGCAAATGATATGAAATGCGCAGCTCTCCGACGCACGTGAAGTAAGATATAAGAGAATGAAGTTGAAAAAAGGGCTATGTTCATGTTGGTTTTTCTGCCAGACTAATTATCGGAGAAATTTGGTTTTTGTCTCGAAGGATACGTGTCATAGGAGGAAATGCCACGCCGTCCTCAACGAAGACACTTCCAGCATATAGGCGACTTTACAAGGGGTATGGTGATTCGACTGAGAAGAGGAGGTTGGTCCATACGTCAAATTGCAGCTGATACCCACATGGATGCAAGCACTGTGCATCGGCTGTGTCGGAGATGGTTGGAAAGAGGAAATGTAGTCACATTGAGGGGTGCAGGTGCAGCCAGAGTGACGTCAGACCGCTTGGATCGACGGATTCACCGACAAGCTTTGGCGGACCCGCAAGTCACTTGTACGTCGATTCTGCAGCACGTGCAAGGTACCCTGGATGTTCCTGTGTCGACCAGAACCATTTCCCGTCGACTGGTTGCTCGTGGCCTGCAATCACGGCGCCCGCTAAAAAGACTGCCATTGACCTCACAGCACAGACTCCAACGTTTGGAATGGTGCCCCACTAGAGCGACGTGGATGGCAGAATGGCAAACCGTAGTGTTCTCAGATGAATCTCGCTTCTGTTTATCCAGCGATAGTCATCGCATACGTGTGTGGCGTCGACGTGGAGAAAGATCGAATCCGGCAGTAACTGTGGAACGCCCCACAGCGCGATAACGTGGCATAATGGTTTGGGGCGCTATTGCATGCAATTCCGTATCACCTCTAGTTCGTATTCGGGACACTATGACGGCCCAACGATGTGTAGATAATGTACTGCGGCCGGTGGCAATCCCCTACCTTCAGGGTCTGCCAAATGCAATTTTTCAACAGGATAACGCCTGGCCTCACAGTGCTCGAATCAGCCAACATGCTCTACGAGGTGTACAGATGCTTTCCTGGCCACCATACTCTCCTGACTTGTCACCAATCGAACATGTGTGGGACGTGATTGGACGCCGTTTGCAGAACCTGCCACTGCCTCGTTCAGAGGACGAACTGTGGCAAATGGTTGAAAGGGAATGGAGTGCCATCCCTCAGGACACCATCCGCAGGCTTATTGACTCCATGCCTAGACGTGTTTCTTCGTGCATCGCTGTCCACGGTGGTCCTACTTCTTACTGAGCCGAAGCCGTCCTCGCTCTAAATTTTGCTAATTTATTTTGAAATAAATATCACTTATTGTTCCATACTGTCTCTGTCTTCTTACCAAATTTCATCAATTTCTGACCACTCCTTCTTGGTGTTGCATTTTCAATGTCGAGCAGTGTATAACAACATGTTTTGAAATTGTGTAGTTTTATTTACGTGAATTTGTTTACATCGTTTTTTATCAATCATACGATCTCAAGGTAGTTTTCTTGCGTTACCATTTAGGGTGTAGACCCCTAGTTTGCTTTCACCAGATTAGACACCATATTGCGACAGATGCTTTGCTACAAAAATATATATGTAACATTTTTATGCGTATTTATTTTCTTTTAGATTATAAAATTTTGTTTACAAGTAACATTTTTTGAACATCATGTAAAGTGCTTTTGTAATATGGATAAATATGTTTGGACAAAAACTCACATAGAGCTATGAGGGAGAAAAAGAGCAAATCCTTTTCCTAATGTAGAAACTATATTATATATTTGAAGTACTATGTTGCAACTTAAGTGAGTGTTTTTATGCCAGCTCAAAAGTGAAATTGCGCAAAATGTAAATCATTATTTCGCAGCAAAAGTACCATTTTGCATACATATGCACTTTGAAACAACATTTCTTCATTGTAAAAAACTCTCGAGAACTGTTTTCATGGCGTTTTTGCATCGAGGGCAATAAATATTTGTTTACTATAAAATAAGCTCTTTTTGGTAAACAGGAGAAGAAGGAAAGATTTTGAAAGATTCAACTTTTTTTATTTTCTGTTTCCAACAATGATATAAACACGAGAAATAAAATGACGTAGCAATTCTGTTTACACAAGAGGAAAGAGTACGAGCTGAATATGGTGAAGTATAAAAACTGCACAAGAACGGAAATTGCCGATTACAAAGATAACGAGAAATAAAAGTTGAAGTGTTTTGTTATTTTCCAAAATTTTAATGAAAACATATATATATATATATATATATATATATATATATATAATATATATATATATATATATATATATATATATATATATATATATAATATATATATATATATATATATATATATATATATAAACATGCTGTTAAACCACGTTTAAAACTCCTTTTAGAATATATTTTTTTTTAAATATGAAGGAATGAAGTTGTTAAATAGAAATGAAGATTGTGAGAAGATTGCGATGACGGAAAAGATAAATATTTTGAATAGGTTATCGTGTCTAAAATAGAGAGTAACTTTTGAAATGAAGATCGTAGAACAAAGTTTATGGGATAAAATATGAGTTTAATTAAGGAAATAAAGAGTTTACTTATTTGTTTCTTTAATAATGTTGTTTGCTTCGATAGAACTCAAACTATTTATAACTAAAAGCTATTAGTCCCTCATTAAAACGGGTTACTTCTCTTTTATAGGCTCTTGAAGGTCACCAGCTCAATTTACTGATTTGTGTCAACAAATTTAGAATACCCTCTCAAATCTTCATATACACGATGGTCAAAGAATGGACTACCCTACTTCTATATGAAGCCATGAAGCTTATCTGCTAAATTGATTGATCCACAATTTTAGACACGGTTTTTTGAAGGTATGCGATCGAGATTGTAATGACTTTAAACTACAAAAAGCTCATGAGCGCTATTTTAATGCCCTATTTCAAAACTTTTGAATAGCAACATCTATTTTTCCTTCCCTAGATTGATCAACGTATTGAAAAACTGCAAATTTCGTTGGAACGATTGACGTGTGACGAAAATTGCTGATCTTTTGCAAAGAAGATCATCAGGATAGACTTATTACAACCCAAAAGAGGACGCGTTTTGACTTATTTTGGACAATTGACAGGATTAGACAATGGTAGAGGACAAGATTAGACACCAACAAAACCACAGAATACCTCGTGCAAATACTATTTATTGAAATACTTTTCACAAGTAATGTGTGAAACGTTATTCTAAAATCTGGTGTTCTGATTTGCTGATGGGCAATTTTCGCCACACGACAATCGGTCTCCAACGCCAATAGTGGCTTTTCAATACTCAAATAAATTTTCGCAAAGGTAAAGTGAGTGTTGTCGTTCCAAAATTTTGAAGTTCGTCTATTATAACAGAAACATAAGCACTGTGTTCGTTAAAATCATTACAATATCGACCGCTTAACTTCAAATCGAAAGATGTAAAACTTGGGCTCGATTGGTTCAGTTTATAGGAATCTAGTACACCTTCTTACATGGTGAGAGTTTTTTTTGGACTACACTGTAGACAAACTCTGTTAATAGTTTAGTGATTAATGAGTTAGGTAACGATTTTTGTAAATTGAGGGACAAAATTCAACAGGAAGTTCGTGCAGAAATAGCGAGTCTACTTTCCTGTTTGACGTTCAAAACATTTTATTGTACGGTTTAAATTATTTGAAACACATTTTGTTAAAAGTCAGAAAAATTATTGTTAAAAAAATGAATATCTACTTATATTAAAAACTGAGTATCTTTCTAACTATCTTTCTATCTTTCTTTCTATCTTTCTATGTCACGCTTATTTCTCCTGAACGCCAATGAACTGAAAGTCGAACCAGGTACCGATAGATAGGTAATTTTTCAGGCTTCATTAGTTTCAATCTATATAATTATACGATTTTAATTAGCGAAGATATCAATTAATAAGTAGTCAAATTTAAAGCGATTAAGCCTAATAAATGATTAAACTTCCAAGACATTTTTTCTTACCGTTGCCATTTTGAATTAAAACGTTAATTAAATTATTGAACTATTTAAAATTCCAAGATATTTATTTCTTTCCGTTGCGATTCTAAGGCAGGAATTCAAGTGAAACACGGACGATCGCAACTCACCAATGCAATCGCAAATTCCAAAATTTGGATTCAAGTGAAACGAATTCACTTGAATTCGACTTACAGTAGCGGTTGCAATATGCGATCGCCTCGAAGCGACTGCAATGGTGTTTCACTTGAATTCGGCCCTAAATTAAAACGTTAATTAAATTGAACTTTTTAAAATGAAAGAGTGTTTTTTTTTCCATTGTCATTTTAAATACGTGTTATAACAAAGTTCTAACAATTGTTTTTATTCTAATTATTAATGACATATTTTTTCTCAGGTACCATTTTGAAAATGTGTTTTTAAATAAAATTGCAATTGCTGTTTTTAGAAGGGACTTTTTCTGGCTGCGATCCATAAGTAGTCAAATTTAAAGCGAATGTATAATTAATAAGTAGTCAAATTTAAAGCGATTAAGCCTAATTAATGATTTAAAGGCAGGGATTCAAGTGAAACAGGCAATCGCAAATTACAATCGCGACTAGAAATGAATTACATTAGAAAGTTTCTTGATAAAAGCATCGTGACGTCAGCGTGACGTTAACCTATGAAAAACGAGCTAGATAAAACGTCACAGCCTACTTGGCGAATAAGAGGAGATCGCTGAGTGCTTGTGAGCTGTTATTAGCTCCACCCGTAGTGACGTCATGCCAAGTTAAGTTGATGATAATGTAATTCACTTCCAGTAGCGATTGCAATTCGAAGCGATCGCAGTGCTGTTTCACTTGAATCCCTGCCTAAACTTCCAAGACATTTTTTCTTACCGTTGCCATTTTGAATTAAAACGTTAATTAAATTATTGAACTATTTAAAATTCCAAGATATTTATTTCTTTCCGTTGCGATTTTGAATTAAAACGTTAATTAAGTTGAACTTTTTAAAATGAAAGAGTGTTATTTTTTTCATTGTCATTTTGAATACGTGTTATAACAAAGTTCTAACAATTGTTTTTATTCTAATTATTAATGACATATTTTTTCTCAGGTACCATTTTGAAAATGTGATTTTAAATAAAATTGCAATTGCTGTTTTTAGAAGGGACTTTTTCTGGCTTCGATCCAAATATTAAAATAACTTTTTCGTTTAGAATTTTGCAATTAATTTTACCGGAAGAAAGCGGTTTGGAAATAATTGTTTTTGGAAAGGAATTTTATTTGTAATTTAGGGAGAGTGCTAAGTATGCGCTACTTGACATCGTCTTTATTTTTGAGGAAGCATGTGCAAATAATTCGATTGATTCTTTGATGCAGGAAAGCTTTTTAGCGAGCCGCTTTAGCGGGGAGTAGTTTATTAAACTTTTCCTTGGTACTTTAAAGGCGAGCCGCCTTGGCGGCGAGTAGTGAATTGAAACTTTCCTCGCTACTGTAAAGGCGAGCCGCCTTGACGGCGAGTAAACTGTTTAAACTTTCCTCATTTCTTTAAAGGCGAGCCGCCTTGGTGGCGAGTAGTTTTCTCAAATTGCCTTCACTACATTACAGCCCGTGCAACGCCGGGCTACGCAGCTAGTATATATATAAAACCTTCACGTAAAACAGAAATTATTGCTTGGTATGAAAATGACGTTCAATTCTTCCAAACAAAAAACTTTCACGTTAAAAAAAATGCTTGGTATGAAAACTATGTTCAATTCTATCAAACTGGTTGATGATACATTTCCGCAATTTATAAGTAAAAAGGAAAATTTGAAACGAAGTAATCGCTAAAAAAAGAGGAAAGGGGGTTTTAAACTCCTGTTTTAGGAGGTGATTTTTCTCTGCTTTTTAAATCGCGTCCTTTTACTTCCCAGTAAAATATAGTGGCATCAAATTTCGAAGTTTTCATAACTAAATGGAACAAAACATCATAAAAAAATTGGTTCATATTCAGAGAGAATACTTTGGGCATCTTCATAAGTCATTTCTGTTTTAGAGTATTTTCTTAGTAAAAATACTCTTGATACCACATTAGCTCGTATTCAAATTAATTTTCATCATATCACACTTATTAGAGTGACATAAAGCTCTTTTTTCTTCCTCTTTTTTTGCGCCTAATTGGAAATACATTACGTCAAATGTTTTATGTCTTTTGAAACGAGTTCTGTAATGATTTAAAGAAGCAAAACGAGAAATTAATTAAATATGGACTGCATTACTGAGAATTAAAAACAGAAGTAAACGAATTTTTTTCATATTAATATGTTTTCTAATTATTTTACTGACACAAATCCCATTATTTTTGCAAATACAGTCGAACCCGCTTAATGGAATATCGGTTAATGGAATATCCCGCTTAATGTAATACATTTTCAATGTCCCGAACCGTAGTAAATCATTTCTGTGTTAAATTTCCCGGTTAAAGGAATATCATGTTAGGAAGCAATCCCGGTTAAAAGAATAATTTTTAGCCACGCTGATGTCGATCTCCTTCCATTTCCAACCCCTTTTTTCTAGTTAGAATTTAATTTCGTCTTAATAGTCTCAAATTATAGTTCATATATTATGTTCATTTTTATTTAAGAATATAGCACATTTCATCAAAACTAAGATTTATAGCTACCATTTTCCTAGGAAGAAATCAATTACTACCAAGCAAAGAACTTAGAAAAGGTACAGTTACGATTAATACAGCTCATTGTCTTGCATAAATATCTACAAAATGAGACCGAGGTTAAATCATACGCATTTTTGCACTTGATACTCTCGCTGTGGAGGAGATCAATCTCGTAAAGCTTTACCTTTGTTTTTTAGTCGTTTACTTGAAATTTAAAAAAGCTTTGTTTTCTATTATAAATAAATAAATACACAAATGCAATGCAAATAAATATGAATATAATATATAAACATGTAAATACATATATAAATAAATAAATTGAAAAAACTTCGGAATTGCGTGAAAATTAACGTTTCGGTGGAGGTTCGGTGTCATTGAGCTACCTCTAAATATTGTTTAAATGAGCTAAAATTTTGGGTGATTCATTTTTTCCCCAAATGGAACCAGATTAAGGGGTGAGACCACAATATTTTTTACCTTCGAAAATAAGGACCATCCTAGTGCAGGGGCAAGAAAAGCGATTCCTGGAATTTGAAAGGAATGTTTCCCTAGTGTTGTATTGTATACTGTTTGTCGCCCCCACTGTGTATCGTTCCTTCTGCTTCAGAGAATGAACAATAAGTTTCGAATAAGCTTTACCTCTAGGGACCCAAAGGAGAGATAAGAAAATAAAGGAGTAATGGGCAAACCAACAGGTGTAAGGACCGGGGAAGAAGACGAGGCTGTGACGAATCTCTTCCGAGAAGCGCAACGATAAGTCTACTTTGATGTTCTGAAATCATTTTCCAATTTTGCTTCGGCTGTACATGTGCTTGTCTCTTCATAATGTCTTCTAAGCGAAAAGATCTTACTTTGAAAGAAAAAGTGAATTTTATTAAATATTCAAATGCTAATGTAAATGTACGCAGTTACAACTTAAAAAAAAGTTCGAGATATCGACATCTCAAGTTTTGAAATTGTTGAAAAATAAAGAAAAAAATCTAAGCGACTGAAAATTAAACAAAAACCTTAATCAAAAGAGAAAATACACAGGTAAAGAATCAGAAGTTGAAGATGCTGCTCTCCTTCGCTGGTTTGCTGAGAAACGGGCTTGTAACGTTCCTGGTCATTTAATAAGGTCATGTTTAATTGAATTTCTAAATTTTAATATGTTTAAAGTATTATTAATTAATGTATTTAAATTACCATTAATTAATATGTCTAAAGTTAATCGTTATATACTTGTTGATGAATATACTTGTGGTTAAGGCAAATTTAAATGCTTTCTTGGTTTAAATGCAAGTTGGAACGTCGTGTGGATGGAATCCCGGATAATGGAATATCCCGCTTATTAGAATAATTTTCCGTGACAAATTGGCTATTCCATTAAGCGGGCTCGACTGTAATACAAAACATGTAAATTAATAACATCTTCCAGTTTTATTTGTTTCCCAAATGCAAGGCAAAATGTATTGAATGGAGATTACTAGAAAAGTTTAATCTTTTTTCCCATGCATCATTTTCCCTTCAACATTCGTTTGTTCTTTTATTTAACTACTTTTTAATAAAAAATATCTTCAACAGTGTATAATTCTGACTAAATCAGATATTTCCATTATTTACTCAGAAGTAACGTTAAAAACAAAAGTAATAATTTGGAAAAAATGGAACATGCGTTTTTTAGGCGGTTAAGCGCAAAGATGAATTCATCTTTTTTTTTTTTTTTTTTTTTCACGCAAATTCCGTAATTCCCGTTTCAGAAGTGCATTACTTACAAATATTATGACATTTGTTCTTAAGTTTCAAGAAACTCTTTTGCGTGGCAAAAAAAGCAGCAAACACAAATAAAATAACGAAATTACAGAAATGGATTTAATTGACTCGCAAAGACATTAAGAGAAACTTAGAGGTAGAGACTTTAGAGCAATAAACAGAAAAATCCCTCTGGTAAAAGCTTTCAACATGCTTTAAACTATACGTTTTCAACCTTTCAGGCTCTACGCCTTATTTTGATCACTGATGTGACGTCACTTCCCCCTCTCCCATCGGATGTGGTAATTACAGGTAGAAAACGAATGAACTATTTGTATAGTGCTCCTCTGGAAAGTTGAGCTTCGACCTTAGCAATATGTACCTATTTTTTTGGGGGGGTGGGGTCGGGTAATAGGAAAATGTGTAAGTATGTCTGGCTCTAAACTAAGTTAGGTGACTTTCATGTGTTATTCCAAATCAAATCTGCTTAATAGCACGCGCTTCTTTTTTGACTAAACTCCTCAAAAAATGGGGAAAATAAGGTCATAGCTTGACTTACCAAAAGAGCCCTAGCCCAAATTCGATGTTTTCAAACACCCCACTTTATAATCCTTCGATTAAATAACGCATAGTAAGGGACAACACCTTGACGCACATATTTCTCAATTAACTTTAGATAAGAAAGAGCATCTCCAGTGCCTAAAACCAGGTTCGTAACTTTTTACGTTTCTTTGTAAACGACGAAGGGGCCTTATTTTATTTTTATGCGAGATGGGGTGTTACTTCGTAAACATTATTTCCACGAGTAAACAAACGAGGCAGACGCGGAAGCTGAGAACCGATGTAGGAAATAGCGGAAGCCAATCTCTTACTTCCTGGGGCACAACAACTTGCGAAATTTAATCTGGATTATTCATGGGCAGTGCTGTGTGTGTTTGGTAGAGCGTATTTCGCAAAAATTAAGAAGATTGAAATATGTATGAACGTGTGACAATCGGCTTATGTTGTTGGCTTAAAATTTTAAGTTGATGTTGTACAGAATGAATAACTTTAAGGAAATTATTGTTGACTTTATTGTAACTTCAGTCTACTCTCCCACTAAAGTAAAAGAAAGCAAAAAAAGCAATGAAAGTGCCTTAGTTCATCTCACAAATGTCGCAACGATGCAAATTGGAGCAGCTCCACTTTTTGACGGTTTTGCGTCTCACATTGAAATAAATTAAAGAAAGAAAAAAAAAAGACTATAATTTTGTTCAAGATCGAGACATTTCAAACAAATCTAAGAAGGTTCTTTTGCCCTTAAATAAAAATTTGGTAAGACCTCATTTGAAGTATGCTGTTCAGTTTTGGTCTCCTTATCTTAAGAAATATATTAATTAATTGGAAAGGATACAAAGAAGGGCTACAAGCTTAGTTAATGTGTTTTCCAATTTACAGTAGGATATCAAGCTTGGGGTGCTTAATATGCATAGTCTTAAGCAAATGAGGGGCAGAGTGGGGGGGGGGACATAATTCAGTTTTTTAACCCATTAATGCCTAGCGTCCCTTTTTAGGGACGGTCCAAAAAGTGTTTGAATTCACCAAAAAAGAACATTTCAACCCAATAATAGTGTTTAATTATTACTTTGGTATTGTTTCAATTCATTATTAACATATTTCAGCATATAACCATTGTAAAGTATGTTCTGTAGCCGTTATACAAAATATCTTTGGAAAAAAATGTCAGGCATTAATGGGTTAAATTATTCAAAATGAAAGAAGTCACTGGGTTAAAGTTATGCACAGAAAGCAGGACAAGAGGACATTGCTTTAAGCTATTCAAATCTCATGCTAATCAGGACATTAAGGAAAATTACTCTTTTAATAGCGTAGTGGACCCATGGAATAGTCTACCGGAAGAAGTTATGAGCAAGAGAGTGGATAGCTTTAAAAGAGTCATTGACTATAAATTGACCAGGACCAACCTAGCTGGGCCCAGAGCCTGTTGTTGGTCGTCCCATTTGTGTTTGTATTTGTATTTGCAAATGATCTACTAGGTATTAAGGAAAATGAGCTGAAACTGGCTATATTTCAGGAGAAGAAAAATACAGTTCCTTTGCAACTCTACGTATTGCTTTGAAACCAAAGTGTCTTTTATCCCAAGACTCGCGATTTGTTATTGTTAGAACCAATTATTATTCGGATTATTTCTAAAAATCTAAAATGTATTTTAATTATTATGTTCGTTTGGAACAAAAACGGGACATCTCCAGGGCATAACAATTTATTGCACATAAGTAAGTAATATTCTTTTCTCTTTAAATGTCATTAAAATCCAGTTCATAGAGCCAACTTGTAACATAATATCTAACTCATCTATAAAAACCTTTAAATATATAACGTGTTATGGTTTTTTGTGGTTTTTGAAAATTTGTTAAAAGTAGACTTGTTCCTTCCCTGCTCTGAAATCTTCAACTATTTGGTTTACATTACAATAATTATTTAACTTAATGCTAACAATCTTTGTGGGACACTATGTGACATTTTCAGGCGAAGGGGTGAGGGGTAGAAAATGCCTTTTTTCAATGTTTAGAGATGAATGCAAATATTACTGCTAGTCGTAAAATCTTGGAGTTTTGTAAGTGCTTTTCATACAATATATTCCTTTGCATAAATTTATGACATGCCTTGGTGCAAAGAATGACGTTTTAACTCGAAGCGACAAAGAGTCTAACACTTTTTCTTCCTTACCCCGAGAGATGGGTATGGAATTTTATTTATTTTCAAATGAGATACGGTGCTACTTTGTAAACATTATTTAGAAAAACAAACAAAGAGGGCTAACATTGAAGATATGCAGGAGGAAAAGAGCGTAAAGCAATCTTTTATTTCCCGAGGCGCGAGGTAACAGCTGAAAATTTAATTTCGAATGTTCATGAAAGGGTTTTATGTATTAATGAGCATTTCAACAAGGAATTGAATAAAAATGGACTAGTATTGGAAAAAAATAGCAATCGATTTAGTCTTAACTTAAAGTGAGAGGTTATCACTTTTTTTTTAAAGAGAAGATAACATTCAATATCAATTCACAGGAAATTATTTTTATAAGAATTGGTATTGGAAAAAACGACAACCGATTTAGCTTGATGTTGAAACAAAAGAATATTTTTCACTGTCTAACTAAATACGATTCAACATTAATTGACAGGGAAATGAACATTTATTGAAAAAAAAACACGACGTTTGATTTGACTTATGAATTTCTGCCCTCTTCTGTTAAATTTAAATTCACTGCAAAAATTATTAATTGGAAATCAAAGTCAACTTATATTGAATGTTTTAATATTGTATGTTGTTAAAAAAGTATCTAAAGTTATTTTTTACAATACTTTAAGTATCCTAAATTGAAAGCAAGCTTCTCTTTTGATCAATTGTATATATTATTATGTGTCCTGGACATGTCCCCTGGATTTTACGTTATTACCATTCAACAGTTTTTACAGGATTTCATGACCATTATGTGCAGCAGGAAGCTCAAATAATTTTTACATTAAATAATAGTCATTATGACATAATTGATAAAATCAGAAATGTGTTTGTAAAAAATTTACCGAGCTTCCTGATTAAGTGAATTTAACATCAATTTTCATAAAAAAACTCGACTGTGAGTCATTGTCATCCAACGCATAAGTTGATAAACATATTGTAACGAGTCCGTAGCACCTTCAACTTTCTTAAATGATCATTCCAATCTTGAAGAAATAACTATAAATTTATTTACAAGTATTTACACTATTTACAATATGAGCAGGAAACAATTGCCAAACATCCAGCAATTAGGTAGCAAACAGTACACTGTACTCTCAACAGTAACTCAGCACCACGTATCTAACGTGAACAGTAATTAAGAAATTACAAAAGCAAAACATCGCCCAAGCGAATAAAAACGAGCCTCTCAGAAAATCCCATCTGAGAAAAATTAAACTGATTTGTGTTCAAGGCCAGCTATTTATACACGGAAAGAAATTACGACAATATTCTAGAATAACCCGGAGCATTCTGTTCATTCATAACTTTGAACAATCCATTCACAAATTCTAGCGATAAGAAAAAAACCACGCGAAAATGTCTTCACGCTTATTAAAGTTAGGGCAAGTGTAAAAACTGCAAAGTGTTTCAGGGCCGGTATACAGATGATAAAAGTGATATCTTCAGATACATTTGCAACATGTCGCCAGATAAAACCAAAACTAACGAAAATAAAGCAAGGCAGGAAAAACAACAACTATTTACAAGATTTGTAACAATATGAAAGACATGTAGACTGATAAAAACAAATGAAACTCTGTAGAACGGTTTTTTCTGCTAGCACACTGCCATTGCAAGAAAAATAACCAGACTCACTGCTGTCATTAGAGACAGATTTATATAACATTTTTACATCTGGTGAACTCACAACGCATCAATTTTTAGAAAAGTTCACACAGAAAAACACTTACAGAGAGACGGACAGTCAAAATTAAATAAAGAAACTTCATAGAACGTTTTTCATTTAAAGCACAGTGTAATGCACCAAAAGTAACCAGACTATATGTGATCACAAAAATTAAGATTCATAATCAGTACGGAAACCGCCTGATGACACCCAAACAGGGTTTAGGACTTAGTGAGAAATATAAATACTTCAATTCTTGAAATTTACCCCAACATATCTAAAAATACTCGTATGTTTAATCCAACAAATTTCACCGAAACTTGCGCAGAATAAAACTGGGAGAAGTTGGTTTCAAACACAGTCAGCCTGATTATTGTATAACTTTCAGGTTTACATAAAGCATTTATTTTATTAACCCCCGACATACAAAGGAAGGGGGGGGTATGTGTTTGATGTGTGTGTGTATCTGTCTGTGGCACTCTACAGCCTAAACGGATGGACCGATTTTGAATTTTTTTTTTGTTCGAAAGGGGAGTTGATCGAGAGTGTTCTTAGCTAGGTTGCGTCTTCGGATGGTATTAATTAACGAATATATTAATTAAAAACCTTTGAAAGGTTTTTCGGGACTTTAGCATTGAAAACATACTTTAAAATTAAAAAAAAAATAGCACCAAATGAAAGAAACAAAATTTCTGCGTCTGATGCGATATAATTGGATCTTCCTTGCTCTATAGAACGTAAGTTATAGCGTTTTTTAGCAAATGCAGCTTAGCCTTTATTCACGCGATTGGAACCATTTTCATTAGTGGCAGACAAGGAAAGCAAACTCTTATAATTTAATAAAATGTTTATCAGTTGCCAGTTTCTATTTTTTTTAGCAAATAAAGTACTTACAATTGATTTTATAGTTTAAGGTTTAGTCGGGGGTTTTGAAAATTTTTAATTTTAGTTTTAATTTGTTTTATTATTTTTTTTTTGTGGAGACATGGGTGATATCCCAAATTACCGTCCAGTTATTTTAAATACTATATTCTTTATTTTAACTATAACTTGTAGCAGTGTTGATTTTATGAAGCAGCAGAAATCAAGTGACTTATCATATATTTACAATAAGGGTATTTTGATGAACATTTACAGCTGATTTCAATGGTATTACATTCACACTTGGTTATCCATCACATTAGAATGTTACCCAACATTCAAACCCTTAATGAATTTTTAAATTTATCCAGCTGTTGCCCAATACTATACTTCTATGAGTCTGAACCTCATAAACTTAAGTGAAAATCAATAAACGTAGCCTCGAAAATGATACATAGTTCTAAGCTTTTATTGCAGCGACTTTTTGTGAACAACTTCTAGAATTGATTGTGCTTCGAGATAATTTTCTTTTATTCCGAAACTTACATCTCAATAAGATTTCCTTTCTTGTAGATTGTATTCCACAGTCTGACAGAAATGACATTTTCAATAAGACTTAACTCAATTTCTCTTTTTAGTCTTCCTTCCAATAAAAGGCGTTCTTATTTGATTCAGATTTTAAGAAGTCATGGCGCATTGGCGCCTATAACATTTTTTTAAAAAGGAAATGGGGCAAAAATTTAGAAAAAGCGAAAGAGAGTTTTAATGAACTTTATTTAACGTTCGACAAGTGACCATACTTTTGAGTACATAGTAGGCTCCTCTTAAAACATAAAAATGTGAAGTGTCTAATCTGTAAAAACGTACAGTAGTAAAAAAGGGCAATTTAGAGTTTAAAACTTCTATAAAATTCAGCAAAATGTTTCTTATTAAAAAGAACGTCGAAAAGGTAATTAATTCACAATGGTTACTGTCAATTGATTTATTAATACCCGAGGAACCATTCTGGTGCATTCAATGCATTGGTCACCTTTTCACCAGATATGAATCTCTGCAAATTCTATCTTTGGGATCACATGAAAGACTTCGTGTATAAGAGTACAAGAAGAAACCCACAACCTCAATAGCCTTAAAAAATCCATTATTGACTCATTTGCAATCACTGAAAAATTAACACTTGAGTAAGAGACTTAAACTTTGTGACTACGCTACTGTATCGCCTTTGAGGATTCTCACTTTGAAAACAATGAACATTAATAACCTTTTTGGCGTTCTTCTCAAAATTAAATAAATAAATAATGAATAAACAAAAATGAATGAAATAAAGAAAAAAAAAATGCTGTGTTAAAACAACGTTTCTTGTTCGTTTTTTCATTTAAAAGTTGTAGGTTAATTAAAAGAATATATATATATATATATATATATATATATATATATATATATATATATATATATATATATATATATATCAGTAGCGAGTCGTGACTTCAAGCGTCAGTCATCGCTAACTTTCAGGTCCCTAAAGAAATATACCAGACCATATGTTTCGCTCAGGGGTGTTTGTGATAAGAAATTTCTGAAAATTTTGGGCTGCCGTTTCCGAAATTTAATTTTTAAGTTTTCGAAAATTTTGAGCTGTCGTTTCCGATATCCATTATTTGATTCTTTTTTTCATTGCTGAAGAATAACAGTATTGCAATGTGTTTAAAAAAATGATATATTGCTACAGATTTTTACGAATGTGTGTGTGAGGGGGAGGGAGGGGTAAGCTCCTCATACTTTTAGAACATTTCATCAAGTCCTCAGAAAATTTTACTTATCTTGTAAAAATCTTGGTTCACAGATGCTTCTTTTTCAATTTGAAAAGTTCAAGCTTGCTCAAATGCAAAGCTCGAACGGCAACGAGCACTATTTTTTATGAAAAACATTTATAATTGAAACAAAAAAGAGAGAGTAAAAAAACAAAACCACGCACACATATATTCGTTTTTGAAAGTTCGATGAAGTTCCAAAACACAAAAGGTAACAGTATTTTCCCCCATGCAAAACTACTGTAGTTGCAAACAATATTGTCTTCGACCCGTCGGGCTCATATTGGCGCCATCGTAAGATAACCGCAACCCCTGTTTTTTGAAAAATGTGACGCACCGAATTGAAAAAAAAAAAAAAAAGAATGTACGAAACAGGAGAAAAAAATCTCTACCTCTCCCCATCCAACCCCCACGATCCGCCAAAACTGAGAGTTGCCAGTAAAAACAAAATGCTTTGCACATAAAATTTCCGCGGGACATCGCCGATGACTCGTTTTACATCTGAGGAAAGATGTGAAAGAATCTGATTGGCTGAAATGGCTGACAAGCGAAAAAAATTGCGCGCGCACACACAAAACCGATGCGGCATCTTTAGCGATGAGTGAAGGTCACGCCTAATCGTTTACTCAACAGATGGCACCACTAAAATAAAATTATTTGGAATATTAAATGATCCGAAAAAATAATCTGAAAATAAAATTTTAAAAACTTTAATTCTTCCAGTGCAAAACGAGGTTTGCCTTCAGGTCATCGGCGAATCGTTCGATGACTTGAGGCCTCGCTACTGATATATATATATATATATATATATATATATATATATATATATATATATATATATATATATGGTAATTTATGGTGTCCCCCCCTCACCCGCGCTTAAAAAA
>JAXGGA010006032.1:0-2500 GCA_038373865.1 Uloborus plumipes
GAAATTTAGGGCTCGTTTGTATAGGTTTAATTGATGTTTGACAGATTATTATGGTCAATGTTGTGATACTATTAAATTTCGACTTATGATGCAATGCCATGCCATGTTGAGGCTACCTCGGAAAGCTTGACTTTTAATTTCCGAATAATGATATGAAAAACTGAGAAAACATGCATATAATCTAAAAGCGAGAGAATTTTTAATGAAAAAGTAGAATTGAGAATAAATTAACAGTGTTCAAGCCAAATAAAATGTAATGTATTTTTTTTAAAACACTTCGTTTCTGCTCTCTGCTTTAACAACTATTCGATGAAATGTCAAGGTTAAATCACTCGTCCCAAAAAATTAAATCATTTCTTAGTTTTTAAAAGTATGTCTATAGAGATATCTTGGGTTCGGCAAATTGAGGACTCATCCACTCAAGAGTGAAAGCACAAGTACATTACCTACTGTTAGGAAAGGTCTCTTTTGAATAAATTGGTTGACGTTTGTCTTCTTTATAATATTCGAAAACTTCTTGTTATATTGTATTGTTTCAAAAACAATTGTTGAAGTGTAAAAATGTTATTAAAGTGTTAAAAAAAATATGTCTCATAAATTATCATGTCAGTAACAAAAATATTATTGAATCATATTTCACAAATCATTCATTTTATTTATGGTTATGAAATAAGGTATTAATCTTCAAGTTTAACTAAAATGTTGTTCTGTTCTCGATATTTTATCAGCACCTTAAGTCACCAAAGAATTACGGCGCGAGCTTGAAATAACTGAGACAAAACTACTATTAAGGGCAAAGAGTATTGTTGAACTTGATAAAAATAATCCTTAAACTTTCTAAGTACAGAAGTATGAAGTGCTTAAATCAAGATTATAGCTTGTTTTCTTCCCTGCTTAAAATGTACGATATCCGATAATTTCACTTCATTTCATGTTAAGAGCAGGTATTATTATTTTAATAACTTAGGGTGCTATGTTTGGATAATTGAGAACAGGATTAACTATAAAAATGATGGCGCTCATAAATGCATTAATCCTTTTACGAAACACATTTAAGAGTTATAGGAGGTTTTTTTTTTTTTTTTTGGAAAACAGCGGGGTGATTCGGAGCAAAACTTCTTGACCATACAAAACAATTTTTCCTAATAATACCGTCGGGTATTTTTGGCAGTTATTTTTTTTTAGAAATATGATATCGTAAGAAGTAGGAGAAACACATTTTTGACATTCTGGCAACACTATTGACTCATGAGCAAGGCTGCAAGCGGAGTGCTAAAAATATCAAGTTTTCATCGTCTGTAAAACTTTGTACAAATCTCTTAATATTTCAAACCTAAGAATAGTATTTTTTAATTTGCATATATCTGAGCAACAGGGTACCACATTGGAATAAACAACATTCTTTAATTATTTCATAAATATATATATATATACAGGGTGTCCACTCCAATCGTGGACCAATAGCTAATTTCTAAACCGTTACAGATAAGCATATAGTTTATTTAGGAAAAAATCTCCAAATTATGAAAGGAATTTTGGGTCTATTCAATGTTTTTCAAAAAATCAAATTTTGAAAGAGTTACGAAATTTAAATTTTTATACAGCCCCCCAGTCCTATCAATCATATTTAGTAAAACATTCTCGACACTGTAACGTTTAAAACTAAAAAAAAATCACTGTTCTACGACAAAAATTGACCGAGTTATGACGTTTTGAAAAATCAAGATTTTGAAGGATTTCGCATACGGTCCCTTAAGCAATCTCTCGATGACGTCATGAAACAATGCAAAATCTTGATTTTCCAAAACGTCATAACTCGGTCAATTTTTGTGGTAGAAGAGTGATTTTTTTTTAGTTTTAAACGTTACAGTGTCAAGAATGTTTTACTAAATATGATTGATAGGACTGGGGGGCTGTATAAAAATTTAAATTTCGTAACTCTTTCAAAATTTGATTTTTTGAAAAACATTGAAAGACCCAAAATTCCTTTCATAATTTGGAGATCTTTTCCTAAATAAACTATATGCTTATCTCTAACGGTTTAGAAGTTAGCTATTAGTCCACGATTGGAGTGGACACCCTGTATATATATATATATATATATATATATATATATATATATATATATATATATATATATATATATATATATATATACACTGGCGGAAAAAAAATCCCAACACCAAGAAAAATTTACTGTACAGTAATGAAATTTGGGTTATGCAATTGTCTAGTTAACATGTTTAATTGATTAAATGTACAAGATCACTGGCTAATTTAAGCTCAAGAAAATGCTGTGCAAATGTGAAATTATGTTAATTTAGTAGAGGGTGTAACCTCCAGAATTTTGAAGGCAAGCCTGCAAGCGTGCATGCATTATGTCATACAGGTGCCGAATGTCACTTTGTAGCATGGAGTTCCATGCTTGTTGCACTTGATGTGTCAATACTAGGACCGTCATTGCTGACTGTGGATGATGCTAGAAGTGCCGTCCAATGAT
>JAXGGA010006032.1:5000-73062 GCA_038373865.1 Uloborus plumipes
GAGCTTAAATGTTTGTATTTTATTGTATTTTTGGATTTTTATTTTTTTGAAGGCATATGTGAATGATAAAAATGGCATGTGGATGACACAATGGGTTTGTGAATAAAACACAGTAAGTATGTGAATAACACAAACACAAAACGGAATATTAATGAAATTTTTTAACCAGTGAACTGTTAGACATAATTTTTAAACATTGTACTGTCATAGTTTGGCTTTCGATTTATCCACGTGTCTTTTATTGGGGCATGTGAATGACAATAGAAAAAGGGCATGTGAATGACAAAACACAAGTAATTGTGTTCTCAAAAAGTCATATCTGAATATTTTTCGGCTTCACTTCGAATTAGAACCCACAAATGTAAGCCTTAGGATTATTCATTATCAAAATTTATTTACATGTACATTTTACATGCATTCTGTGTGGCATGTTAATGACAAAGATAAAAAACACTTGCCTTGAAAGTTGAGTTTAACTTGCTTTTTATCAAAAAGTAATTGCAGAACAGCAAAATTAATCCTCATCCAGGAATAACAAAGTTCCATGCTTTATTTTAAGATGTGTTGCCAGATTTTGAAATAAAACATTTTAGAGAAAAATATCTATACTTTTTAGACATTTGGATGACTGATAATCGCTGTGACAAAGTTTAGATTAACTTTTAGAGATCTTATTTTCATATTATTTTGCTTTTTTTGTGATTTACATCTTGCGCACATTCATATTTATAAACAAAAAACTCTTGAGAAGAAAATCACTTATGTTTTTTAAATCTATATTCCATTGATTGTGAAAATTGCACCTATGGGACAGGGCATGTGGATGACATTTCAATCTAATATCTTTTTTTATTAATGAATAATAATTAAATATTGACATTGTTGATAACGAAAATTACAGAACAAAAGACGCATAAAAATATTCCCAAAATAGTTTTTTATTAAATTAAAAACAAAAAGAGCAATCAGTATGGAACACAAATTTGCCCATTTTTGTAGAATCACCCATATACAGGATGTTTCAGAATTCGACGGCAAAAATTTAAGGGGAGATACTACACAACAGGACAAATAATATGACATAAAAAAGTGGGGGTCCAAAATGATTTTCGACGGAGATAGGGGCGGTTAAAGTTTAGGGTCAAAAATTTCAAAAATTTATAAAACACGGAAAAATTGATCGATTCTTTTACCGTTTTCACTAAAAATAGTTTTAATAGATGTTCTTTCTTGAAAAAAATTGATGAAGATTAATTTCAAAAATTCTCGACAGAGAACGCTTTAGACTTTGAAGCTAAAAACAACTACTTTTTACCATTTCTTTTTTTGTATTTTCGTAACAGATTCCAAAAGTTTAAACTCAAACTTAAATTTTGAGCACAAAATATCTACTTATTTCGGGTATTAAGTAGCGAAAAACTCAGACCAAACGTAAAAAATCGTGTTTTTCTGGTCTGAAACTTGCCGTTTCGTGTAAAAAAAATAATAAAATAATCTGACGACACTAATAATGCAAAAATCAAATCAGGTGCACACTTTCGAAACTTTAAAAAAAAAATCCACAATTTTTTTTTTCAAAAAAAAAAAAAAAAGTTTTTTTTTTTTTTTTTTTTTACACGAAACGGCAAGTTTCAAACCAGAAAAACACGATTTTTTACGTTTGGTCCGAGTTTTTCGCTACTTAATACCCAAAAATAGTTGATGTTTTGGGCTCAAAATTTAAGTTTGAGTTTAAACTTTCAGAATCTGTTACGAAAATACAAAAAAAAAAAAAAAAAAAAAAAACGGTAAAAGTAGTTGTTTTTAACTCCAAAGTCTAAAGCGCCCTCTGTCGACATGTTTTGAAATTAATCTTCATCATTTTTTTTCGAGAAAGAACATCTATTAAAAATATTTTTAGTGAAAACGGCAAAAGAATCGATTAATTTTTCTGTGTTTTATAAATTTTTGAAATTTTTGACCCTAAACTTTAACCGCCCCTATCTCCGTCGGAAATCATTTTGGACCCCCACTTTTCTATGTCATATTATTTGTCCTGGTGTGTAGTATCTCCCCTTAAATTTTTGCCGTCGAATTCTGAAACACCCTGTATATAGGTTAAGGATTTTCTGGTTCAATTTGAACTAATTTAAAGGAAACTGTTTGAAAAGCAAGATTCTAACATCAATTATTCTAGTCAAGACAGGGACAAGGATTTATTATTGTTTATCCCTTCTGCTGAGCAACTAGATTCTAGAATGGCAGACTTTGTGTAGCAAAAGTCTAGTACAAAGATAGTTATGAATACGTCAGATAATCTAACAGGACGATATCCAAAGCACATAAATTTTAAGAAACTAAAGAAATGGCATCATTCATCCCAGAAGATGGGGGAATTATGAAAAAACTGAAGCCAAGCCACAATTTCTTGTTCAAAGAGCAAGATCATTTTTGTGGATGACATGAGTGACTTCAATTTATATTAAATCTTTGTTTTTTAATTTGAATGCATTTTCTTAAAATTAATTTATTTTTTATAAGATCTTTTTTTTTTCTTCAAATTTGATAAATCATACGTTTGCTGGTATAGAAAATAAACTTTCACTTGACAGTAACTATCTGTTTTTGTTATCCTCCATCAATATCACTGATATTTTAGAGACCTATTATAATTAAAATTGAAAAAAAAAAAAAAAAAAAAAAAAACATGTGTTCCGATGTGTGACCCCTATCAGCGGGGTGAATCAGAAAATCTCAAAATCATTACATATAAAAATAAGAACTGTTCATTACGATTTATCCTTGCTTGGAATATCAAAAGAAAAGCAAGACCGAAGTTATTAACCAAAAAAAGAAAAAAAAAAAAAAAAAAAAAAACAGATTAAAGCAAAATCTTTTAACTGCTTTTTTTACTATTAAAGCTGAAAAGTTTGACAATTCTCCCCGATTTATGGTACAAAAGAAAATTATATAGTGCTTTGATGCGTTTTTTTAAATGATGTTTTTTGTGCCATTAAAAATTCTTTATGAAGAATTTACAAGCTATCTATTTTAAACAAAATCAATTTGAACTACACTAATATTTAAATTGATTTTTTCTTAAGACCAGCAAAATTGATTATTATATTTGGAACTTACTTTGGAAACAATACAGGCCAAGTGATTATAGGCAATTTTCTTAATTTGCGAAATTTCAATGCCTATAACTTTCAAACATTAAAAAATGCTCAAAAATTTATCTTAAATTAAATTTATCAAAAATTTATCTTAAGAAAATCTTTAAACGAGAGTTTATCCTAAATATAACTGGAAAGAAAATCACTCACTCATATTTATTTATACATAAGACGAGAAAATGACATTTGCTTTCATGATATTAAATGATAACTGTGAATTTTAGAGCCAATTAAAATATTTAAATAATTCAAAAAAGCAATATATTTAGTGAAATAATAGTGAAATTATAATAGCAATATAATAGTGAAAAGTATTATATGTGAAATTAAGCTATTTATATCATGATTTTGCTCATTTATTTGCCAACATTCAAATAATTGAAATGATAAATTATGTTAATTACTTCCGTTATACATTTCAATCATTCAAGTAAACATACCTATGTAAATTGCACACAAATTTACGACTGAAATAATTTTCAGTGCAACAGTATTTATTTCATAAATAAGATATTTAAACAAAATTTATTTTCCTTGATCGTTGATATGAGTGATGTGCAAGGCGTTCATATTTCGATGAATAACTGCTTGCTGTAGTTGCAGTTAATTGCGGACAAGTTTTAAAGCTCCTCCTCTCTCTCAGTTTGATAGGAAAGACATGATAAAGCGCAGATCATTCAACATTCCATCGCTTGTACACGCTCCTGCAATAACATTTATGCAACTAGAGTTCGTAATTATTATTTCTTTATGGTCAGATTGAAGGGAAAAAAACTAGTACATAACAGTTAATTTGAATTATAAATTCCCTTTCACTGATGAGACAGTACTAAGTAAAAAATGCAAAAATAAATAAATAAATACATAAATAAACAACTGGGGATACTTTTATGTCATGAATAAAATGGGAAAATATTTCATAACGACTAAATAATTCAGTAACTTATGCAAGTTAGTTAGATAAAAATGTTTTCAATTAACTACTGAAATATAAGGCATACTTATTCAATGAAAAATATACATTTTGGAGATTGGAAATGTTTCAAAAATATTTGTCTTTACATGCCCTACTTCACTTATAAATAAAGGGTTATAGTGCACTTGTATAAATTGCAACTCTCTTAATTTATACCAAAGTTCTTTGAAGAAATGGACTCGGAAGACACATGCATATTTTTTTTTTCCCGTAAGGGATACTTTTATACATTACGCTAATTACCAAAATTATTCTGCTCATGTCAAAGCTGTAGCTCATTTTTTGATGAGCATACCAATAGTACAATAGTTTGCTAATTTTGTTTTAATTATAAGTACACACAAACACACACACACGAGCATGAGTACGCGTTTAATGAAAACTGAAATTAGTTTCTCCAAATTGATATCAGGAGTGCTCTATGTCTTTCTTTGTATGTATTTACCACTTTCATGTATAAAACACTGCAAGAATAAACTGTTGCTTTTGCAGTATGACATTGGCAGCAGAGGTTCCAGTTTAAAACTGTAAAACGCAAAGTAATAAACTGTAAAATTAGTAATAGAAATCTAGTTTATTACTGTGAAAATAGTAATTTTAGTTTATTACTATAAAAATTGTAATACCAGAAACTGAGCTGCATCATACAATAAAAACAACATTTTTGCAGTGTATTGGTTAATTATTTGATACTGGTTCTAGACATTCGGCATTAGGTTCAAGAGAATGTTATTCTTTTGCTGTAATTACCATAAGAGCCCATATATGAAATTTAAGGCTAAGATATTTTCCCCATGTTTTAGCAGAATATGTTTCTCATGCAATTTAGTGTGGGTTAGATCTATTAAAAATTGATTTTTTTTTCAAATACTTTAGTTATTAACGGCCGAAGAATAAATGTGTTCACATGCATGCAGAAAAAAGGTAATACTAATTTCTAAGGGAAGGCTTGATTCCCCCCTTGCCTCCCATTTGTGGAGCCCATGGTAGCAACCATTCCAGGTTTTTACTATAATTTTCATTGCTTGTCCAAAAAAAGAGAAAAACATTGGGTAGTTTAAAATAGTTTCAACGGCTAAAATGATATTTGCCAAATGGATTTTGTATATTTTTTGTGTATAATCGAGCTGCAATGGATGATGCAATACTTGAGATGTTAGTACTCAAAGATTTTGAGACTAATCCTCCAAAAAATCAAATTTTGAAACATCTGCTCTTAAACAAGAACCCTCCAACGCTAATATGTATTCCAAAAAATCTCACGAAATCAATGAAAAGTTTTAAACCTCAGAAAAGCCCATTTTTCTTTCGCTGAGGCAGCCTGTAAACAAATGAGATTCAACAGTGGGCAAAAACGCAAAAAGAAATCTCGAAAGCTTTCGCATTCTGTGGCATTTGTTCAGTACCTTGTTCGCTTTACAATACGAAGAAGCTCATAGCGTAGGAAATGAAAGAGAAAAAGTAAGAATACTGATCTCTTGCAAATGCTGTTTTCTGGCTTCCATCTTCAGGAAGAACACTTGACAACAACAATCCTACCTTTTTCTTTTGATACGTGGCTTGAGTTAAATGGCGAAAGCGTGATAGCACGTGGAGTAGAAATAGGACATTTGTGAGGAATACACTACACGATTTGCCATTCACTTAGCGGAGTAGTGCTATGTCAGAGGTAAAAGTCAGAATCTTTTCAAATGATCACTTTACAGTCTGTTTCTCTAGGAGTTTGAAAGCTGTATAAAGTTTGTTTACCGCAAAACCATCGAAATCTAGTTTTCTTAAGAGTTTAGGAATATCTCTTCATTCAGGGAGACGTAATTTTAAATCATAAGAAATAACTGAAAACTATTTAAAAATAATAACAGTAATAACGTCTGGTATTTTCTGCCACAGTATGGAATTATTATGCTAATTTAGTCACACTAATCTAAATTAATTACATTTTTTGCGAAAAAATAAAATGCATATTTTTGAATCATTGTGAGATAACAAGAACTTCTTGAGCACAAAACACAAATTGCACTTTCCTCCCTACTCATTTAGTGTTTTCTTATATAAAATGCTCGTTATAGATGCGCAAACCTTGTTTTGTAGACCTGGTTAACATATAGTTTTGGTTTTCATTGACTATGGTCTTTAGGGATTAAGTTTTTGAGTATGATAGCGAAAAAAAAAAAGAAAATTTCTCTTTCGCATATAATACTTTTTATAAATTTAAAAATACAAAAAATCTTTATAAAATCCTTTTGTTGGTTTTAATGGCATAGTTAGAAAATCTATTTTGTCGGTTGAAAGTTTCCACCGTAATGACGTGTTGTTGTTTACCATTTTCCAGCATGCAAGTCGTATCTGTAAATCTAGAAAATGCTTATACCAAAAAGTTTTGTGCAACCCTAGGCAAAAAATTAACTGTCCATAAGTCAACGGGAAAAAACTATTTTATGAATTTATATTAAGAAATAGCTGAATTACTCCTCATGATCCATTTTTTAGTAATTTTTCAGGTTGATCAATATAATAATTTATAAGCATTGGGGTCAATTACCGATGTGAAAGATTAATTTCTTCATTAAATCCTTTAAGAAGCTCAAACTTTACCACTTAACACAACCCTGCAATTACTCTTTGAAAACACAAAATTAAAGAATTAGACATACAAGGGCTGTTCCATTTCTCTAGTGAGGAACTAAAAGTAAGATTTGATTTAAAAAAACAACTACATTTCTAACTTTCCTAACAATGAATGCGCTTAAGTTCACGGGAGGGTTTCATCAATGATCAGTTACTCTTGTGTAAACCATTAGTGAGAATTCTGTCCGCTTTCTCCAAAGAAATAAATTAAAAGTTTTCTTCTTTTGAAACAAACGTAATAATGGCAGGCTAAATGTACCTTACCTCTTCATTAGGAAATTTATTGTTCAGTAACGCAGCAAGGTCCACAAGTTTCATTTTTTACCCATCTCTGTTAAATTGAGCAGACATAAGAAGATAATTACGTTTGAAAATCGAGATTTAGTTTTATATTTATGCTGCTTTCCGGCAGGTAGATTTTTTTTTCATTCGTGCTTTAGTATGCGACTGTAGACTTTCCTTTTTTTTTCTTAAATAGAATTCGAAACGGAACGAATAAAACATATTGCAGGAAGAAACGTAATGTTGGTCGTTAAAAAAACATGATCTTTCATGACGACAACTCACCAAAGCTTAATTTCCTCTAGCGACTTTTTCAAAGAAATAATGAGCACTCTGGCTCATAACTTAGTCCCTTTCTCTGAGCTTCAGCAATTGGATTTTCTAGTGCTTGAAGCTTGAGAAAAACAGTTAATGCTGGAAATATATAAATTAATTTACTAGATTTTGTGTGGAAAAAAAATCATTTTCTTTTCAAAATTTAATTGCGACTCGGATTTCTGAAATCGTCTTTAAGTTTCCGAATCATATGTTGTTCATTAAAATATATGTAATTAAATAGATATTTAATTTATTGTTTGGCCGGAAGACACACACACTGGGGCTATTTCCTTAAGCTTTTAAATAAGTCTACTAGTTCTACTAAAAGATTAAACATGCATAAATTAAAAATTGCATGCGATACTGTATCATATTAATACTGATATAAATGTATTTTTTTTTGTTCTGATACTAATTTTAAACACTGAAATTAAGCTACAAAATTAAACTAACGTAAAAATTATTTCTGTCAAATTCGATCAACTTTAATATTTTAAAAACAACGCTTCTTTTCCACTTTATTAAGAATATCGATTGTAAACGGTTTAAAGTGTTATGATAATAACATATTAGGACAACTAACAATGATCATTAGAATGTTAAGAAGACACAAAATTGTTAAAGAAATAGTATTATTTATCGGTTAATTAAGGATGTAATTAGGCTTACAATTGGTATTATTGATAAGAAAATTTATCGAGTAAGTAATCAGGCGATTACTTCTCACATCAATTAAATATTTCAAAAATATATTTAATTAATTTTAAATTTCTCAGTAAAACCTGACAATGAGTACTGCAGGTGTATTTGGTTCCGGCCAAATGCACATCTTCTTCCCCTTTTCGTTGCGATTAGAGTGAAGCCCTAACCCACATTAGAAGGCAAATATAATTCTAGTAGATAACAGAAATGGCCATTAATAATTACGATTAAGTAATATATATCAGGTTCGATCCAGTTAACAGAAACCTCATGCACTAATATGTTTTAAGAAAAATTCAAAAATTATATTAGGAGGTATTCATGCATACAAAACTGTAATTCTGAAAATTGTATTTTTGCTGGAATGAGAGTTAATAGGTGCGAAAAAGTTTCCAAGTGATCTGTACCGAACCGATCTTACGGAACCTATTGCCGAACATTTAAAGGCGACTAGACAGCATTAGATCGCACTAGTGAACTAGTTAGAATGATAGTTCAGTAACGTCAAACAATTTACAATTTAATGATGGATTTTAGTAAATTTTAAGCGTACCGGATGAGCAAAATTCTGCCAAAAAATGTAGGGTTTGTTCGGGTAAGTGGACCACCTCCTTAAAACTGAAATACGCATATGGTTTTTATACTTTTTATACTTATTATATAATATTTATCACAGTGATTGGTTCTGCATGTATTCCAGTTTCATGGAATATTTTTTATATCAGATAACTTATGTCAAAAACATTTCTAAAAAATATTTTTTTTTTTTTGCAAGTTTAAGCAACATATTCCAAAGAAGTGTTTCAAGGTTAGTTTTTATTAATTTTTCTGTTCAATAAGTTTTCTTGTAGAGTTTAACATGAAGTACACATTGCAATAGGAATTTTTACACAAAGTATTATTCATAACGGTTTAAGGGGAGGGGTCCCACTTACCTCGTAGATTTTCCCTATTAGGGTAAGTGGATCCCCTCATTATGGGGAAAGTGTGTCCCCTACAATAATAATGATTTCAAAATGAAAAGCAGTTCTGATGAAGCAATTTCTAAGATGAAATGAAAGATAATGATGCAGACCTAGAAGGAATTGATTCTTTAGCCACACAAACTGCAAAAGTTAGTAACTACCCTAGCAGCATCATCTCATCGGCCGATGATCGGCCATTCATCGAAACCGATAAAATTCTCATCGGCCGATGATCCAATATGTCTCATCGGCCGAGCAGAATCCAAGCAGCAAAATCCGATGAGAATACGATGAGATTTGGAACAATTTACGAGCAGAACAGTCCCGTGCCAAGGAATTTCATCGGGAAACTTGATCGGTAGGATATCGTTTTCCGATGGAATATAGCTCTTCTTATTTTCATCGGGAAAGTTGATCGGAAGGATATCGCTTTCCGATGACAAGTAGCTCATCGAAAACCGTGCTCGGATATTGATCGGAACGATGTCATCGTGCGTTATTACAGGATCAGTTTACGAGGAGTTTGTTGATCGGCCGATCAAAATCCAATGAGTTGATGCTACTTGGGTATGTACTTGGGAAACTTGCATCAAAGAAAAATATAAATTATTAATAAGTTATAATATTAGTATATGATACAAATGAAAAAAAAAATGCTGCTAAATGTTAAAGAAAAAATAGAAATAGCTACACTTTTTATTGGTTCGATGTAAGTCATGTTAGAATTATAACTGAGGATGAAATGATATGTTTCTCCCTCAGAAAACTTCAAATAGACGCTTCCATTAAGTGTTTCCATTTTTTCTCAACCTATATATTTTTCCTTATTTGACCAAAGTTGATCTTAATCGACTCTATTACGTTTGATCAACACTAATTTATATGTAAAATAAAAAAATATGACAAACGGCTTTTAATGAATTTCACAGACAAAATTTGTTTTGTATTCCGTTTTATAATTTTCTGTCATACACATTTAAATGTAAGTAGACATCTCGTTAATGGATGCATTTACAAAAAAATATTTCCTACTAAAATTTTACATACTTTTTCAGGTAGAACCCGCAAACTCCTTTTTTAGATATGCTCACTTTAAATATAAGTAAATGGGTGATGGCCACTTACCCCTTCCTACAGGGTAAGTGGGTCCCCCACGTCAATTTTTAAAGAATACGATAGTTAAAAATATTTAAACCATTTTTAGGAAATAATGCTTAACTTGAGTTTATTAATAATGTCCAAGATAAAATAAGTCAACAAGTTTTAACTTTTTTCGCTAGCTCTTGTATAAGGCTTTAAAAACGAATTGTTCTAAAAAGGGGGCCCACTTACACTAACCAACTCTATAAAAATTGTTTGATACCACGGAATGCAGCAGAGGTAAGGCGGAAAACCGTCGGCAATAATAATTATAGTAAACATTAGGCAAATAATATGGTTATAAAACGCACTTATGGTTTAATTAGAAAATGCATAATTTCTATTATCCATGAAATAGTCATTTTGATTACTCAGCAGAAACACAGACATTAATCCAAATATCTCATTTCGCAAATTAATTTGCGCATTATTATGATAATTAGAATATTTGTCTCACTCCCCATAATAGCGTCTGTATTAAGATAGCATTCTCATCCATAATAGTGGCAAAGTATTTTTCTCGCACACCATTTAACGCTAAATATAATCTACACGTTTCATAAGTTTTAAAATTTAAACCTACTGAAGTTATCTTATGAAACTAATCAAGGTTTTTTAATTTTTGTTTTTTGGCATAATAGTTCATTTTTAAATCATTCATTAAATAGTTCATTAAACAAAATGTACAAATATATATTTCTTTAGCTTTTAAATGAAGTGAGTGAGACAAACAGTACGCTCTAAAACATTCCCAAATATGAAAATATAAATTAGTGCAATATTACAAGCATATCTAATATCATCATTATCTAAAATATCTCTGAGAATGTCGCTTGAATAAATATATATAATATGGGAATTAATATAAATAGTAGCGAAATTGAAACATATTTTTAAAATATTGTTTTTATTGTATTTATGTTTCCTGAAAACTTCTAAAATTCAAATCTTTTTGCCAAATTTGAACTCAGAATCATGAAATTCCGTACAGTAATTAGCTCTAGGAAGTCATAAATTTTCCACATCAAGGCTTTGCGGAATTTCGGTTTTTTGCTCTGCACCCTACTATACATCAATCTACATGATAAACACTAGGTAGTGAGCTACCAGCTCCATACTATTGACTAATCCTGACTGATAATTCCATAACAAGGGCGAAACTACTTTCTCTGGATATTAAAATCGGACTGTCAGTATTTTACATGTATTAGTACATATAGGTGGACAGTTTACATAATCGACGTTAAAACTTACTATGTCTAAACTATAAGTTTAGTCAATGAAAGTGTTTATCAATTGAAAATTAGAAAATAATCCACAAAAAAAAAAATGTCGTGTAAATCATAATTACATGAAAACTCGTAACATGAGTTTTAATTTTATATTCTTACATGATTCGGAAAAAAAGATGAAAAAAAAAAAGAGCGAAAAGGTAAAGCATTTTTTGTGTTTCTTTAAAAGTTCTTTCGCTTTAGTTAGGGTTTTTAAAACATCCTTACTTTTAATATATTCAGTTAAAGAGTCATGCTAATTCGTTAAAATCAGTTTATAGTGAGTGTAATGCAAAGTGTTTTTCCTCACCAGAAAAACTGAAGGAACAGTACCGCGATTTCCTTCTTTTTTGCCAGTATAAAAGTTTTGAAACATGAACACAGAAATGAATTTAAACTCAAAAAGGTGGAGAAAAACAATAACATAAGGTGCAAAAGTATAAACTGCGCCATAAAACAGTTTACGAGGAATCCTTCTTGCCTACATATTTGTGAAAAAATCAGTTGCACAAAGACACCATAGATTTGACAGCCAATTATAGCTTCTGTATAATAAAAGGAAAGACTTGCTCTTTTCGCCGCCGTTGTTTTACGTCGCCCACTTGAGTGAAAGGCTTAAGAAAATAGCTTCAGGCCCTGGGGATCAAGCTTTTTTATTGGTTAGCAATTTGGATCCATTTCCTCTGAATCGTTGTCATCGTGATGAAAGCATTGCAGCAGATCTTAATGACGGTCTCCTGCAGCGCTATCGTCTATTTCTACAAAGGCAATTCAATGGTTTTCCTGACCTTGCTGTGAGACGCCGATAAACTGGAATTGTGTGTAAATACACTGGCAATATTGGAAACACATTACTCAGATTAATGTTGTTTTTTCCCTGCCTGTAATTGGACATCGAGATAGGAAACTTTCCTAACTAGTAAAAGTAGTAATCTTGAGCTATATCTGAATAGGTTTGAAGTCATTGATTTAGACATATCTCGTTGTTCAATAATAAGCAATGCTCTGAGACTAGATATAAACTCTCAAAGAATCGATTATAATGGTTCCGTTTCTTAATTTTCTTGTTGATAATTCATATTCCAAAAAATGTCTAGAAAAAGTTAGATGTTCAAGTTAACTTATTGTTGAAACTTATTATTCACATATTTCGTTAGAAAGACTCATTAAGTAGTACTAAATACAGTGAATTCTCACTTATACGCCGGCCCAAGGGACCAACAGAAAAGGGAGCATAAGTGAAAGAGACGTATAAGTGAACAAGCCTATTTAATGGACGAAAACGCGACACAATTCCTAATGAGAGAATAAATAAGAATATTTCTATACAGGGTGTCCACTCCAATCGTGGACCAATAGCTAATTTCTAAACCGTTAGAGATACGCATATAGTTTATTTAGGAAAAAATCTCCAAATTGTGAAAGGAATTTTTGGTGTATTTAATGTTTTTCAAAAAATCAAATTTTGAAAGTGTTACGAAATTTAAATTTTTATACAGCCCCCCAGTCCTATCAATCACATTTAGTAAAATATTCTTGACACTGTAACGTTTAAAACTAAAAAAAAATCACTCTTCTACCACAAAAATTGACCGAGTTATGACGTTTTGAAAAATCAAGATTTTGAAGGATTTCGCATACGGTCCCTTAAGCCATCTCTCGATGACGTCATGAAACAATGCAAAATCTTGATTTTTCAAAACGTCGTAACTCGGTCAATTTTTGTGGTAGAAGAGTGATTTTTTTTTAGTTTTAAACGTTACAGTGTCAAGAATGTTTTACTAAATATGATTGATAGGACTGGGGGGCTGTATAAAAATTTAAATTTCGTAACTCTTTCAAAATTTGATTTTTTGAAAAACATTGAATAGACCCAAAATTCCTTTCATAATTTGGAGATTTTTTCCTAAATAAACTATATGCTTATCTCTAACAGTTTAAAAATTAGCTATTGGTCCACGATTGGAGTGGACACCCTGTATAAACGGGATATATTACCACGGTTTGGCAATTACTGTAACGTAACTACAATGATAAAGAGAAAACAAAAATCGTAGCATACCTAATTACAAACTGTTCCCTTTAAAATGATGCATAATGGATTATTGTCCCTCTTCGAACTCTAGTTCATGCAGAAAAAATGCCTTCCGTGGGCGATAAAGGCGAAATATTAAAGAGGAAAGTGAGGAAAAATGCTTATTTTTTAAGGAAAATAAATAATTTTTTTACATTTTAGGGAAAATTCGGCGTATAAGTAAAATATTTGTCTTTAGACCGACGCATAAATGAATGATACTATCATTATTTGCTGTGGAATGTGCTGGGACCATTTAAAATCGGCGTATAAGTAAAAAAAGCGCATAAATGAGGCGGCGTATAAGTGAGAGTTCACTCATTAGGGAGGAGCGAAAAAAATGAATTTTTGCTTTTCGTAAACGGGTACCTTTCATTTACTGTGAATGAGGATAAGTAACAATTCTGTGAAATATTTCACTTGTGCGACGTCATCTTTAGTCTGCGCATTTGACCTAAAGTTTTGAAAATTTCGATTTTTTTTTTTTCAAATTTTTAAAAAAAAATATTGCAAATGATAAAACTAGTGACGGGTGGTTATTAAATGGAAGAAAAAGGTTTGAAGTAGACAAGGATTATTTTTAAACCATTTTAGATTATGATTTCAGTTCGTGCTTTACGCTCAAAGTTCATCAAATTTCCCGAAATTTCTGATATTTTCAATATTTTTTAACTAAGTACTTCCTCTCAATATTCACTTGAACTGTCTTCAAACCTGTTTTTATTTATTTTGTTATTACTTTGAACCCTGCAACTTTTCGCTAGCTCATGTGGAACTACCCAGGCCTCACCACGAGGAGGTGACCGCACTTCTAGTCCTACACGTGAGCCCTTCCTTCCAACCAATGCGAGCACATATTTGTATTCCTTAGATACGTCTTTGACAGTTAAATTGTTCCTTTGTGTCGTAAATTGATCAAATATTTCTAACAGACATCCTCGTTTTTAGTAAACTTTTTCTTTTTCTGTGATTACGTACCAATTTTGAAGAGCTTGTGGCCAATTTGACAGCTCTTTCAAGTGAATGAGTCTTTAATGGAAGTTTAAAAAGAGCGCATTTAGAAATCATATTTAAATTCTCAGCTTCCAGTAAACTTTGTGAATATTGTGTCGCTAAATTACGTGTAAAAGGTGACTTTGTAATTTCCAGATCATGACAAGAAGTCATATCGATGTATTCTGACTTTTGATTTATGTATGTAATGTATGAAAATAGAGTTTTCATCTATTTTTGGGATCTGAAGCGTTCTCACTTGTTTGCTTGTTTGTTTTCTAGATTGAGCGTTGCTAATACGATTTAAAACAAGTTTCTTTGTATGCTCTCTCTTATGAACTAGATTATTACCCGGCGTTGCATGGGTGCTTATTAATACAACATAGCTCTAAAAAAATATTTGAATAAATTCTATCCCCATGGGGATAGAATTCATTCAATAGAATTCTTTCATAGAATTCTTTTTGGAAGGTGCCAATATACATTTATCTTCCAGTTCTCCGAGTAAAAACACATCCAAAACTTTTTTTTTTTTTTTTTTTTTTGTGATTTGAACTTTATTCGTCTAAGAGTGGCACTAATAAAGAAAGTTTTTATGCACTATATTAAAAAAAAAAAGTTTTTTATCAAATTAGCCCTAAGTTGAGATAAGGGGCAAATGTGAACGCATTATGTAGGAACAGATGTGAACAGTTCATCTGTGCCCCATAATGGTATTTTGTCATTTCAATTTCAAAAATTGTCGATTTTTTTATGCATTGAGTACTCTAACTAGGAAATATTGAATAATTAAAAGTGTCAATACTCAATATTTAATTAAAATCTGAAAGAGTTGCAAAGAAAAGACAGTTAAACTTGCTAAACTGTTGAAAAAGGAACAGTTAAGAGTTGCAGTAATTGACGCACATTAATGAGTCCGACAGTTTTGAAGACCTCAAATATCAAAAATTTTGTGCTGAAAATTTGTACCGCAAAAACCCATGGGACATAGTCAAAACTAAAATATTTTTGTAATGAAACATTTTCTATTCGATGAGTTACACTAACTTTCATCAAATGAATGAGTAAATAAATGAATAAAAGAATTATTAACGAAAAAATTAACGAAAACACAAATAATTTGAACTATTTATTTTAATTAGTACATGAGAAAAAGAAATGAGTGAATAAAATGGAGAATGAATTACAAAATAGGGGAATGGATGAATATATAAGTGGAATAATAAGTAAAAGAACGTGAATAAATTAATAAATGAATAAATACGTACGTAATTTAGTAAATGAATGCATAATCAAACGAAATGAGCTTTTTCACTTTGCCCCGCGTGCACTTTACTAATTACATTGAACATTTAAAATAAAAACATGCCAAATATAAACTAAATAAGTACTGCAATGGACATCAGTAGGTCTCAATTAATAATTATAATTAAAAAAACAAAAATTTTATCATGTTATAATAACATGAAATATTTTTGAAAAATCAAGAATATTACAATAATGACATCAAATTTTGAAAATACCTTGTAAAAAATTTTTCGTAGATCTTTGAAACGATTTTATTTTTGACAGGAATTAACTATATGTCTAGGAACTTAGTTAAAATATTGCTAAATTGGTGGTGCTGCAAACAATGAAAATATTTTACCATTTTACTTTGCCCTGCTATTTCATTTTGCCCCACATTCCCCTACTTTGCTATACGCTAGCATTTGTAAAAGTGAAATTGGAAATATAAACATTTAAAGAATTGCATTTTTAATTGAAACATGTCCTCAAATAATAACAAATTATTTTTGCTTAAGCATATGAGCTACTACAACTAAATACAAATCAAAAGATTGCTTAAAGCTTGAAGCATTCAATTAGGTTTTAAAAAGTAAATTCAGGCCCGTTTAAATAAGAGAAAAAGTATTTGATTTTCAAACTAATCAATCATTATGTCGTTCAACAGAATTATTTAAAGAGAAACTCATTGCTATTACCTTCAGTAAAACCAACCCGATACTTTTTTAAAATATGACATTGAATTGAAATAAGCAAATATAAATGTATTGGTACTTTTTATAAAAAACGAATGTTATGTGGACATTACATTTCATTCGGTTACGGTTTGGAGCATTGACTTCTGTTTGATAAAATGAAATAAAACACGATTTTCATTGAATTATATCAAGACTGAAAGATTAATACAAACTTTAATAAATTCTCTGTAAACGCAGATATGAAACTAAACATAGTTTACATACATGTATTTTAATTTTTTTATGCAATGCAGAATGTTTATGTATACAATATCAATAAACAAATGATTTTACATAGTGAAAGAGAAATTTCTTTATTTGTGTTTTGGGGAATGAGAGAGGGAGTTGCAAATTTAAGCATAAAACTAAAGGTAATTCGCGTTAATATTTGTTTCACGCTCAATATTCCTCGAGTAGTAACAAATAAACTATGGCCGTTAAAACTGTATTTTGCACGTGTATAACTTCAATTCTACTTAGTTAAGCGAAAGGTTTTGTGTGATAAGAAAAGGTGTCACAAAAAAAAAAAAAAAACATAAAACTAAAATAATATCGATATTGCTTTAAAAATAATCTCGTTTAAATTAATCTCCAACTGGTATTTATTTCTTTAAAAAAACGCGTTTATACAGTAACAATTACACTTTATTTAAGAGCCCATGAGTACGTCAGAAGTATGCATCGCACTATATCAAAAAAAAAATGTATTGATGCATTTTTTTTTCTGCGAAAGTACAGCACACATGACTATCACTTACAGATGACTTACAGATGACCCTTGTGCAAATTAAATGAAACAAAGAAATTTTTTCTTTAATTTTGAAATTAATCCTAGTATTTTTCACTGATCATACTAAAATTAGTAAAAATATGGATGAAATGAATAAATCCTTCTCCTATTATCAATCTTCACCAATCAGAGGGGTTCTAGGGGTGGATGTTCAGGAATTTTCGTAGATTAAAACTGCATTTATGATCACGTCAGTTGAGATTTATCTGTTTACAGAAATAAATGTGACACCACGATATCGTGCAAAGACTTACTCTTTCCAGACATACGCCAAACACTTATAGAGAGATTTTGTTGATAGTTGACGTTAGTATTGCTAATGTGAGCCGTGTTGTAAAATAAAACGGAGGGTTTGGGGTCAAAATGTCGCGGCCGAAATGTCGCGGGCCAAAATGTCGCGGCCAAAATGTCGCCGAGCCAAAATGTCGCGGGCTAAAATGTCGCGGGCCAAAATGTCGCCGGTCCAAAATGTCGCCGAGCCAAAATGTCGCGGGCTAAAATGTCGCGGGCCAAAATGTCGCCGGTCCAAAATGTCGCCGAGCCAAAATGTCGCGGGCTAAAATGTCGCTGGCCAAAATGTCGCCGGTCCAAATTGTCGCCTGCCCAAAATGTCGCGGGCCAAAATATCGCGTGGTCAAAATGTCGCCGGTCAAAAATGTCGCCGGGCCAGAATGTCGCCGGTCAAAAATGTCGCCGGGCCGAAATGTCGCCGGTCGAAAATGTCGCCGGGCCAAAATGTCGCCGGTCAAAAATGTCGCCGATCAAAAATGTCGCCGGTCTAAAATGTCGCCGGTCCAAAATGTCGCCGGTCCAGAATGTCGCCGGTCAAAAATGTCGCCGGTCTAAAATAACGCCGGTCCAAAATATATCCGTTTCAAAATGACGCTAAGTGTATAGTACAGATTTAATGTTTCCAGTAATTCACAAATTCAATGCAGCTTAATTATGTAGCTGAATTTTACTAATAAGCTTGTCACAATATGATAAATACACCTGTTTAGTAACTTTTTTTAAACGTAGCAGTTTAGAAAATTAGCTTAAGTTATTAACAAAAATGTAACTAAATTGATTTCTTCTAAAGCTTAAATTATTTCAGTACCAAAATAATGCCATAGTTTTTTCAGGGCTGTACTTAGGGCCCAGGGACGCTAAATTTCTTAGTTTTTTAATACGCTTTTACTAGTTTCGCATGTAGGTTTTTTTGTTTGTTCGTTTGTATGTATGTAACTCTGAGACAAAAATAAAATTCACGTTCTTTACAAACGTATAAAAGTAATATGTTTAATACCATTATTATTACAAAGGGCTAAACTATATTGCATGTTGATGTATAATAAGTGCATTTGACATTAATTCTGAGTTCGGCATCGATCGTCCACAAAATGCATATTATAAGTGCATGTAAACTTAGCGGATATTCAACAGTTTTCAAAATCTTCTTTTGAATTTGATTTACTCTAAAAGCGTATTTTTTAGTTTTTTTAAACTATATTTAGGTTTATTTCTTTTTTTTCACACAAAGAAATTAAACAATTAAATTTGCTGTAAAGGCGCTTTTTTTTTGCAAAAACGGAATACCGTTTAATCACCGCGTAGCCGGCAATTTTCTTATAGAACATTTTCTTTAAGAGTTGTTTGGGGACGTTTGAAATCAAATTAGTTCATGGAATTATTGCTTTCTTTGTAAAAACTGAGTGGTGGAAGGGGAGGTGAAATGTCAAGAGAAAAAATGGTATCATATTCAACTCCACATTTAAATACTGATTGTAACGTAGGTACAGAACCATGTCTGAGCTGATTAACGCCAGAAATGAATAAGCATCTTTCCCTTTAAGACCATTCTACAAACAAAATTTTGTTTGAATACTTGCATTACTTCTTGATATACATCACTCACAAATAATGAAAAATAAAAAGTTCAATTGCTCTGCTTCATCGATGATGTGGCGTATCTTCAGAAGGCTTCCTATGAGCCAATTTTAATTTTATTTCGTCTGAACCTTCTTCAGACATTAATCACGCTATGCTGAAAACGTTCCATTACATTCTTGCATGTAAAAACTTGGAAGAACTAGCGGCAAAAACCAATCAGCACTGAATCACATATTGGTTGGTACATGTATGTACCAAATTTCATTCTAATTCACGCACTAAGTTTTGTGGTAGAGTCGCCCCCAAAAAATGGGTCACGCAGATACACACTTACACATTTTCCCTTAAAAAAATAAACGATAAAATTGAATTCAGCACACGTCAGAAAGTGTAAATTCTTCCAAATTGACAATTCTTCACTGATCCAATGCTTTCTTTTACACATTTTATGAAGAAGAAAATAAAAAGACCTCAATTATTTAAATAATATAGACTTGCTTTCGATCATGTAAGAAATTTTAACAGAAACCAAGTTTCAAACATTGTACATCTGTCTTATTCATTTCACTGTTCTTCAACTTCTTTTTTAACACACAAATTTTCCTTTCGATATCAATTAAACTTGGCTTGGGCTGCTAATCTATTCGTTTTTAAGTTGGTAGATGGCGAGTTACGGTGAAATAAGCTATTGTAAATAAATAACGTACACTTGTTTGAAAACTATTTGTTTCTTGGAAAGCGCTCGAAACAGTTACAAGCCGAAAGGGTAAATTTTTTTTAGTATTTTCAAAAATTTTAGTCCATACTATCGTTAACGCACACGTTCATCAACAGCAATTAGCAATTTTTTGCTAATTTGGTGCAAAAAAGCCTTTTCATATATTTTAATTTTTGATACTCACTGTATCAATATCGGACCTTCTACATTTTTGTCTGACGACATTTGAACTGGCGACATTTTGGCTCGCGACATTTTTGACCTGCGACATTTTGGACACGCGACATTTTTGACCGGCGACATTTTGGACACGCGACATTTTTGACCGGCGACATTTTGAACACGCGACATTTTTGACCGTCGACATTTTGGACACACGACATTTTGGACCGGCGACATTTTGGCCCGCGACATTTTGGTCCTTCGACATTTTTGCCCGCGACATTTTGGACCGCGACATTTGAGACCGGCGACATTTTGTCCAGCGACATTTTGGACCGCGACATTTTGGCCCGCGACATTTTTTCCCGGCGACATTTTGGCCGCGACATTTTGGCCCGCGACATTTCGGCCGCGACATTTTGGGCGTATACCAAAACGGAGAAGCATTATCTATATCGCCAAAGAGGATAGAAAAATGTTTCCGAAAATTGAAAATAACACCTAGAAATGAATTTTTTCTACTTATGCAAAGTAAAAAGACTTGCGAAGCACTTAATAGAGATTTAAAAAGGTATAGAATAAATATGAGCTTATTTACTGTTCGGAAGCACCTTATTGCAGCCAGTCGGCTAGCCTATTGACCTATACAGCTTCTGACCAAACCATTGAAGAAAAAGCACTAATTGGGTGTAAACAACCAATGGATTTGTTTACACCCTCAAAAGAAGATGTTTGGGGGTAGATTCGGTAAAAATGGGGTTGGTTCTTTGCAGCCTGATGGGAGTATGATGCATTCTGAGAAATCGATTACAATTTAAAGAAAAAAAAACTCTTTACCAGTATTGAAGAAACGATGCGCAGACAGAATGGAGATTTTCCAGCGGGTTTAGCCCTCTGCTGTACGCCCAAAATTACCAGGAAATTCATGTCTGAGAACCAAATGGAGACAAATGAAGGCTTTGGGAACTCTCCTGGTATCAATCCAGTCGCGAATCTTTGGGCTATATGCAAGAATCCCCTATTACATGAGGGCTGTTCAACTATGGAGAAGCTAATCGTTGCGCTAATTCATGTCTAGTACAAGGGCACAAATATTACAAATGAGTGTAAAAACATAATGGATCCCATGCCAAATCATGTTCAAATGCTAATAAAGAGTTGTTGAGATACTTTTATGTTAGAAAATAACTTGACTTTTCATAAATTCAGATAAAATCGTATTTCATCTTAATTTTCTCAATTTTTCAAGTTTGTTTCAATTAATTTGCACAAGGGTGTATATATACAGGGTGTCCACTCCTATCGTGGACCAATAGCTAATTTCTAAACCGTTAGAGATAGGCATATAGTTCATTTAGGAAAAAATCTCCAAATTACGAAAGGAATTTTGGGTCTATTCAATGTTTTTCAAAAAATCAAATTTTGAAAGAGTTACGAAATTTAAATTTTTATACAGCCCCCCAGTCCTATCAATCATATTTAGTAAAACATTCTTGATACTGTAACGTTTAAAACTAAAAAAAAATCACTCTTCTACGACAAAAATTGACCGAGTTATGACGTTTTGAAAAATCAAGATTTTGAATGATTTTGCATACGGTCCCTTCAGCAATCTCTCGATGACGTCAGGAAATAATGCAAAATCTTGATTTTTCAAAACGTCATAACTCGGTCAATTTTTGTGGTAGAACAGTGATTTTTTTTAGTTTTAAACGTTACAGTGTCAAGAATGTTTTACTAAATATGATTGATAGGACTGGGGGGCTGTATAAAAATTTAAATTTCGTAACTCTTTCAAAATTTGATTTTTTGAAAAACATTGAATAGACCCAAAATTCCTTTCGTAATTTGGAGATTTTTTCCCAAATGAACTATAAGCTTATCTCTAACGGTTTAGAAATTAGCTATTGGTCCACGATAGGAGTGGACACCCTGTATATATTAATATTAATATTAGGTATTATGTACGTGTTCCTTCAGTGTGTACGAAGTTAGTGTAAATAGCAACATAACCGAACAACAATTAACTTCGTACATGCCTGGAGGCGGAGCTTATACATAATAGCTAATATTTATAATACATTTAATGCTTTAGAAGCAATTATGCGCTGATTGAATGTAGAACATATTATTTTTATTAGACGTTATTTAACGCGTGAGGAAAAAGTATTAAACCCAAAGTAATGTGACAAATGCTCATATTTAATTCTTAAGAATTGCGTATTATTAAAGTAACATAGATGCGGATAGAATTGCAATTCCCTCTAGTTAAGAAAAATGACTTTGACAAATTTTAATGAGAATTAATATTTCTTGTTTGAATTACTTTCTTCTCATTATTTTCCAGAAAATAAATAATCCTTCTAATTCTTTGCAAGTTTAAAAAGACACCGTAAGTTATGTATGATAATAATAACTATTAAGAAAATGGCTCTTGGAGAATAATATTCATTTCTCTTTATTATTATGCTAAATAACAAAGGACGTGTTTGTGTCGTGTTTTTACCTTTGCTTCATATAATTATTTTATTTTGAACTATGTCATGTTATGGCAAAATATATTTTATGCATCACTTTTATGAGCATCGAAAGCATTAAGAAAATGATAGGACGTTGTACTTGCCTGATGTTTCAGAAAGTAAATGAGGTAAATACTTAAATATGGAGCATATCATGGAGTGCCGTCGATTTAATGAAATGATTTAGACATTTCTTGCTCCAATGCGGGATTTTTTTAACTATAAATAAGAAAATAATATAATTTTGATTTGTGTCTTTCTTTGTTTTAAACCTTTTCCACTGACAAGAAATCTTCAAGAAACTAATTCATTGATTTTTCTTAACTATGGTATTGTGCAAATTTTAAATGCATGTAAATACATGGACAGTTCTTAAAATCTGTGTGTGGCTTTCTCCTATGTTTGTTTTATTCCCTAAAATAAAATTTTTATAATAAGTTTAAACTCTTTATTTTTTTTTGGGGGGGGGGGTTTGTTACCCAGCTTCAAATATATGAAAATTCATTTCTTTCAGTAAATTAAATACATTACATTGAAAAATGCCTCCTTTACCAGGTCAACACATAAGCAACGTATATATGTAGAAGGGAATTTTTATGATCATTAGCACGTGCCTTCGGCTGCTATTGTACTGACGAAACGTAAACGCATAGGACAAGATTCATTTAGGTACAATGTTAAAAAAAAATCCTCTTTTCAGTGTCTCAGAATGAAAAGTAGTGAACAATTACACAAGATTTGGAAAATAAATTCGCAGATAATGTCATTTTGACTATACTGGAAATTTTGACTATACTACTACTATAGAAGGCATTGTAGGTTAGGCAATGGAACTATTCATCGACTGTCCATCATTGCTGCATAATTACTATTAATACAAAAGTTTCAATCACGAACAAAAGATGGAATTGCTTCTACGATATAACAAATAACACTGTGCGGCAAAAAAAAACCTTGAAAATGCTTCTGGCATTTTGAAGGCTGATTCTTATGTAAAGTGTAATTAAAGTGTCTGAATCCGAATATGACCCCCGTTTTCCCCCATCACGTACCAATTTTTTTTAAAACGCCCCCCTTTTTTTTCATTTTTCCTTAGTTTCAGAGCCATTATATTTTTTTGGAGGGTAAAGGAGCCTTACATTCACCCCTAAATTTTTTTGGAGGTCAAGAGAGACTCACAGTTTAAAATCATGAGCACCGAGAAAAAATTGGGGAATTTGGGGGGGGGGGGTGTAGGCACCCAAAATATTTTAAAAATCACCAAAAACGATCTTTTTATTCTAGTTTCTTTAAAAAGACCTTTAAAACAGTCTTTTCGGTGCAGAACCAGAGTATAGGATCCGCTCCTATGGCTCCTGGGTCAGAAAAAATTTTCACGCTGTAAAATGTTTTTTAAAAAATAAAATAATGCTCTAAAAATCGCACTTTGCACTCGAGTTTTAAAGCAGGTCTTCAGCCAAAAAGACAAAATTGTGGCTGATTCTTATGGGGTCAATCCATTTCAAATCACCCAGTCGTGTTGCTCAACATTTTTAATTTTCCTGATTCTTTTATTATGGATTACCTATGGGTAGACATGAACAAAACTGCAATTGAAAAAAATTTACATGCTATATTTTTTATTTGGCAGCCATTTCAAAATGGCGATTTGGCAAATTTGATAGAAAAACAGGGTTTGCGAAAAATTTTATTGCCAAGTCGTTTTTAAAGATATCAAAATAATTTAAAAACCAGTGTGTTCAGCATAAAATTTCCTTTAAATACATTTTCTTTAAATTTCCCTATCTTGTAAGTAAGTTGGTCAAAATCTTTCTCTAAAAACTAGGAAAAAACGTAGAAATTGGTCATTTTTAAGATCATAAATTTTTATGAAGGAAGAGAGACTCAGATTTTTTATTTAATTTCTGTGTTTGAGTACTCATAATACTACCAGCAGCATAAGTTTTAGTCTTTATAATGAACTCCTTTTTTTACAGGTCTTCAAAAATGGCGGAAAACGCGAAAATGCCAATTTTCGTAGGTCAATATCTGAAAAGGGACTGAATGAAAAAAAATGAAAATTGTATGAAATGTTCTTAATACTAATAAGAACATCTCACAAAAAAATTATGACTGAGACTCAACTTGGTTTTGAGTTATAGAGCTGCGAATTTCAACAAAACGTTGCTTTTTTAATACACTCGTGCAATGCTTAATTAGCAGCTAAGGCTTAAAATTATCTTAGCTGACAAAGTTAAATAATGCTGAAATCTATAAGTTAACAATGCACTTTTAATTTCGTCTTTTTAAAAAAAATAATCGATAGTAGTAGTAGTAGTACTACCGTAAAATTCTTGAACTTACCCATATGTTTTATGCACTACAATGGTGTAAACTATTACACACATTAATGTTTTTTAAATATACTTTTGTGTTCAACTCTTAACTACTTGCCAGCTGTAATTTTGGTTAAAGAGTTGAACAAACATAATATTTCATTGCACAGTTTATCAGTTATGTTGTGTGTTCTTCCAGAAAACGTTGTGAGTTCCAATGAAGTAACTTTACATACTACAGTGAAAGCTGTGTATAACGATACTCCAGGGACCGAGAAAAAATATCGTTATAGACAGATAATCATTATAGCCAGTTTGAGCAAAAAACTCAGACTGTTGACTGGGACCAAACCAAAATATCGTAATAGGCAGGTTTATCGTTATGTACGGTATCGTTATACACAGGTTTCACTGTATTTTCTTTGCGGGTACCACACAGTATCATTTTTTGACAGTTGAAAGGCAGTTTTTGGTCCAGAAGGATGAAAGAAATGCACCAAAATATCATTGTTAGCTTCACTTTTGTCTTCAACTTTTCCCATCCACCACTTCTCATCGTATATACAGGCAACAAAGTCATTATTTGTGAATGACAACACATTTATAAGTAGTATTGAAGTCTGATGATCATCAAAGCTCAAGCCTGTGGAAGTAACAAAGCACCTTATTTGACTGTTATTTAAGGGAACATATCTGTGATAACCTTATATCTTACACCGTTAAACAATATTCAAATCTTTTAGTCAGTGTGTTTTCCATTCGCTCAATTACAGCTGAAGAAACATACATATATGTTGTTTAATAGTGAAAGGTACAATAGGTTATCACACATATGTTCCCTTAAATAACATTCAAATCAGGTGCTTTGTTGCTTCCACAATCTTGAGCTTTGATGATCATCAGACTACAATATTATTTACAAATGCGTCGTCATTCCCAAATAATGACTTTGTTGCCTGTATATACGATAAGAAGTGGTGGATGGGAAAAGTTGAAGACAAAAGTGAAGCTAACAATGACATTTTGGTGCATTTCTTTAATCCTTCAGGTTCAAAAACTGCCTTTCAACTGTCAAAAAATGATACTGCGTGGGTACCCGCAAAAAAAAAAAAAAAAAAAAAAAATAGTACGTAAAGTTGCTCACAACATTTTCTGGAAGAACACACAACATAACTGATAAACTGTGCAATGAAATATCATGTTTGTTCAACTCTTTAATCAAAATTACAGCTGGCAAGTAGTTAAGAGTTGAACACAAAAGTATATTTAAAAAACATTAATGTGTGTAATAGTTTACACTATTGTAGTGCATAACATACGGGTAAGTTTAAGAATTTTACGGTAGTACTGCTATACTACTACTACTATCGATTTTTTTTTAAAGACGAAATTAAAAGTGCATTGTTAACTTATAGATTTCAGCATTATTTAACTTTGTCAGCTAAGATAATTTTAAGCCTTAGCTGCTAATTTAGCATTGCACGAGTGTATTAAAAAAGTTACGTTTTTGTTGAAATTCGCAGCTCTATAACTCAAAACCAAGTTGAGTCTCAGTCATAATTTTTTTGTGAGATGTTCTTATTAGTATTAAGAACATTTCATACAATTTTCATTTTTTTTCATTCAGTCCCTTTTCAGATATTGACCTACGAAAATTGGCATTTTCGCGTTTTCCGCCATTTTTGAAGACCCGTAGAAAAAAAAGGAGTTCATTATAAAGACTAAAACTTATGCTGCTGGTAGTATTATGAGTACTCAAACACAGAAATAAAATAATATTGCTGAGTCTCTCTTCCTTCATAAAAATTTATGATCTTAAAAATGACCAATTTCTACGTTTTTTCCTAGTTTTTAGAGAAAGATTTTGACCAACTTACTTACAAGATAGGGAAATTTAAAGAAAATGTATTTAAAGGAAATTTTATGCTGAACACACTGGTTTTTAAATTATTTTGATATCTTTAAAAACGACTTGGCAATAAAATTTTTCGCAAACCCTGTTTTTCTATCAAATTTGCCAAATCGCCATTTTGAAATGGCTGCCAAATAAAAAATATAGCATGTAAATTTTTTTCAATTGCAGTTTTGTTCATGTCTACCCATAGGTAATCCATGATAAAAGAATCAGGAAAATTAAAAATGTTGAGCAACACGACTGGGTGATTTGAAATGGATTGACCCTATGTCAAATACCCCTTATTTCCAAATAGGATCTCAGTTTCCTCCCTCCACCCCCTCTTTCCAGAGAGCGCCCCCGCCCCCATTCAGAGATCATTTTACAAATTTAAAAAAAAAAAAATGCTTTAAAAAAATAAAAAATAAAAAAAACGTATTTCCAGATTTTAAAAAGTTTTTTTGGGGGAGGGGGTGAAGGGGTGGTGCAGGTATACACATTTTTATCTAAGTCTCTCAGTTTGCTATACATGTTCATGATTTTCAACTTTGCACCTCTCTATCTATCTATAAGAGTGTTAACGGTTAATGTCAAGCTCCTTTAATCTGAAAATCAAAATATTGGCTCGGAAACCGTTGAAAACTGAAAAACAAGTAGGGGGGGGGGCTTTTTGTGAAAGTGATAATTTATAGTATTTGGAAAAAAATGGGTCACTTTGCAGAAGAGTCAGCCGGAACAGTGTCTTCTTTCATGCGGACCTGCGATGCGACTGATATGCAACGAGCCACCCTTACAAGAAAAAAATATATATATTTTTTTTATTTTATAATATAATTTGTTTTCTACAAAGCGAAATAATTTCGAACACATTAATCAAAGAGAAAATCGAATACTCTGATTTTTCACAAAAAAAAAAAAAAAAAGGTTTAAAACGTCTCTTAGAAAAACAGGAAAAGAAGATTTTTTTTTTTTTGGGGGGGGGGGGGTATACCGCCCTAGTTTATATTTTTGGTACACATGTACATGATTTTGAACTTTGAACCTCTGTTGCCTTTTAGAATTATGTTAACGGGTTACGTAATGTACTTTTCCCCTCCGAATTAGTAAAATGACTCTGAATTGGGGGGGGGGGCGCTCTCTGGAAAGAGGGGGTGGAGGGGGAAACTGAGGTCATATTTGGAAATAGGGGGTCATTTGACATAAGAATCAGCCACAATTTTGTTTTTTTTTTTGGCTGAAGACCTGCTTTAAAACTCGAGTGCAAAGTGCGATTTTTAGAGCATTATTTTATTTTTAAAAAAAAAATTTACAGCGTGAAAATTTTTTCTGACCCAGGAGCCATAGGAGCGGATCCTAGACTCTGGTTCTGCACCGAAAAAAATGTTTAAAGGTCTTTTTAAAGAAACTAGAATGAAAAGATCGTTTTTGGTGATTTTTCAAATATTTTGGGGGGCTACGCCCCCCCCCCCCAAGTTCCCCGATTTTTTCTCGGTGCTCATGATTTTAAACTTTGAGTCTCTCTTGATCTCCAAAAAAATTTAGGGGTGAATATAAGGCTCCTTTCCCCTCCAAAAAAATATAATAGCTCTGAAACTAAGGAAAAATGAAAAAAAAGGGGGGCGTTTTAAAAAAAAATGGTACGTGATGGGGGGAAAACGGGGGTCATATTCGGATTCAGGGGGTCATTTTACATAAGAATCAGCCTTCAAAATGCCAGAAGCATTTTCAAGGTTTTTTTTTTTTTGCCGCACAGTGTAATTAGAATTCTGGTATAAGTATATCCGTGGAAATTGATGCTACTTGTGTGCGTCTTAGAGGTTAAAAGTCAACTTATTAGACCTTGACTATAAACTATACTGGGGGATAATTGCTAAGGATGATCAGTAAAAGCAGCGGTAGCAGCCACAAAATGGAAGTCAAGGAAATGTAGAAATTATGGTAAGTATGGGATGCAGTAAGTCAGTAAGTCAGTAAGTCATGTTGTGCGTTGAAAAATTTTACATTGCCAGTGTTGTGTTTCACTTAACAGCGTTGATAAGCGATATAAAATAGTTGGCGCGTGAGAACTGTTAGTGATCTAAGGCAGAGTTTTATGGGAAATAATCAATTGATGAGTTTGAAATCGTCGGTATGTCTTCTCAACATCACTTAGCTGATTTTAAGAGTGCACGAATTATTAACAACACTGAAGAAGAGTGATAAATATCAGATGTAGCTAGGAAGTTTGACGTCAGTCACATTATCGTTTTGAGACTTAGGAAATTGTTACAAACAAATGGAATATGTAGCAAACGTTACGGGGGAGTTCGTGCACTGCAAAAAATGAGCTGTTGTTTTTACAGTATAATACTGGCATCCGAGGTTGCTATTTAAAACCGTTAAATTTCACAGTGATAAATTATAAAAGTAGCACTTTTACAGTTTCGTACGGTAAAGTTGGAAATTTCACCGTTAATTGCCGTAAAATTTAGCTGTGTTGTACTGTAAAAACATTATAATACTGACAGCAGATGTTCCACTTTAAAACTGAAATACACGGTAATAAACTGTAAAATTAGCAATTTTACAGTTTGTTACTGTAAAATTAGTAACTTTACAGTTTAGTACTGTAAAAGTAGAAATTTTATAGTTTATTACTGTAAAATTAGCAATTTTTTCAGTTTATTACTATACTAGCGGTACCCGCACGGCTTTGCCCGTGGTATAAAATTAAAAGTTCATTTGTAAAAAAATGATATAGCAGAAAAAATACTCTATTTTAGTTATAATTCAACTATAATTCCTTCAAAGTATGATATAAAAATTTGGTATGGACCCTACACTACTTCCTTTTACGTGTAAATTTTTTAGTAGATGCCTTAAGTGTTAAAATAGTGCTTGGAGTGAGCAAGATAACAATTCAAGCATTTGCATCCCTAGTTTGCCACGAAACAATGCAAAAAAATGTTTTACAATGATTAATCTCCTAAATATCGCCGATTTTAACATCATTCAGTAGATTTTTCGCAAAATATCGCCAATAGTGCCAAATTGAACCCAAAAAAAAAAATTTTTTTTTCGCTAAATTTATCGCCAACTTGGCGGTATGTCGCCAAATTGGCGTCAAACACTTTGTGACCAAAAGCTTGGCGATATATCGCCAAGTGGTCGCACCAATTCATATCACTTTGGTCTGCATTGAAAGCACTGATTACCCCTTAAAAGGGGTAAATCACCCTTTGGGGACATTCGAATGCAACCCCAAAGAGAGATGCACAAAAATAAGCCAAAAGAAAAAATAAGTAAAATCTTACCAAAGTTTAAAAGAAGAAGAAAGTTTTCTTTCCTAACTTCAAAAACAAAATAATACATTTTCCGAAATGACACACTTTAGAAAGAACGTTGCAATGTCGCAATAAGATAGAAGTAAATATACTGAAATAGAATTAAATGCCAAATTGTAAAAAAGTCGCCAAAAAATTTTCTTTTAATATTGTCTTTTATTACTTATTAAATGCAATTATTGCTGCAAATTACAGTCCAACAATAAATAATCACATTGCAAAAGTATATTTGGAGCATTTTTTTCTTTTAAACTCAACTGATCCTAAAAATTTTACGTATTAGTCATGGAAATTTCGTGCATTATTCTTCACAATGATAATAAAAACAATAAACATCGACAAACATCAACCAGCAAACGATAAATTAAAAGCTAAGTTCGTTCACTCAAGCCATTTGCTGCAATTTATATTGAAATAAATTAATAATGAAGTAAAATATGTTTTGCAGACGATAAATTTAGAATGGTATCCTGTATTTTAAGGAAAGGACTCGATTTCTCATTTGATTGACAGGTGCCATCTTATCACGGTTTTTAATATTTCATTTGACTAATTTTAATAAGGCTTGGAGTTTGGATTGTTACAAAAACAAATACATTTTTAAAATTATTAAGAGAAAAAGAACGAAACAAATAAACGAAATAAAAACGAAACCATGGTAACAACATGAAAAGTTGATTTCCGTTGATAAAATAATTCATTTCATCTCTATTTTCAGACAAATTTTATTCTCGAGCAAAACCATTTTAGAATCGTTTGGCTTGCTTTACTGAAGGTAAGCCTTGAATTCCGGGATTCTAAAAACAATTGTTACAGCTCTCCTGATGATCGTAGAAACTTCAAAAAAACTTCATTTTGTGCAGAAAATTTCAAGCTTTCGAATGACACAAGACTTGAAAATGTGTATAAAATATTTCTTCCCTATTTTATCGAATTTCCGCTAAGAATTCGAATAGAAAAAGAACGAAATGGAATTTTCGAAAAATCGCTTCGAGGTGCAAAACTACATGCTACAAACTAATTTTTTGCCAAGTGGCATGAAAATCGACCGAACGGTTTTGGCGCTACGCGCGTAACAGACAGAAAGAAAGACAGACCCACCTTCAGCTTTATTATTAGTAGAGAAAATTAGCGATATTATACTGTTAAAACAACATTCATTTTTTACAGTGTGTACGCAGTAAGATGCCTTCCTGAAAATATAGTGCTACTAAAAAAAATGAGAAAAACTAGCACAGCTACTGAAATAGCAAAGCTGTTTTTTGCTGCTACTGGCAAGCAAATATCATTGAAAACTGTAGCCAGACATTTGCACGCAATAGGATTATACGCCAATCCGCCTGTTGCATAACGATGGGTGGATATTGGGGTTTCAAATTATGTTAATCTTACTATTGCAAATGATGCTGATAAAGCTAAGCTTCTTAATCACTAATGCGTTCATGTAATTAATGAATTAACTAATAATAAGAATACAATATTTTTAATGATCTCTCGTTCGAAGGATATTTTGACTGGTGGAAATATATATTTAACTAGCTGACCCGGCCACGCGTTGCTGTGGCTAAGGTATGGGTTAAACTACAATGTTTCAATAGAAACGAAATACTTTATTACCGTTATAGAGATCAACTTTATATAAATATGAATTTGAGGTCAAAATATGAAAACAATCGAACAAAAATTTAATAAGTTTGCTAGAAACAAAAAATCAACAAAAAATGTAGCATTTTAGTACTTAGAATTATTATATTCAAGCTTGTAACAATTGAGTTAGTTGAAAATTTGCTAATTGCTATTGTAACATTTTATTTTTTAAGGTAACATTTTACTTTTTAATAATGTAGGGTAGATAATTAACCAATATTATTTGTTATTTTTTGAATTATAAGCATTTTTAATTTCAGTTTAACTCAACAATAATCGGTGCACAATATTCTTTGTTAATCTGTCTCTTGACAAGTCTAAACAAAAATAGATTGGACGGTTTTCCCACACGGAAGCAAGCGACCTATAGTTGCCCATGGGAAAAACATGGATTTTCTAAATCTAAACCGCAAATTGACATTGTTTGTCCTTGGGACTTATTAATGGACATGGCGAAAGCTAAACGAATGGGAAACTGTAGCCTTTTGAAGGGTATTGAAGATTCTGACGGTGTCATTGGGATACGTGGCAACAGAACTACTTCATTTTTAAACTTGCCCGTCAAAATGATTGCCTCAATAATGTTCCCGGTGATTTTTTTGATAACTAAACGCGTACCATTGCATAATCTCGGTGGATTTAAATTACGTAGAAGAACTATGGGTGAACCAATTTTTAACCGCAGATTATGTGGTGGCATTCCAGGTATGTTTAAAGAATTTTAGCCAATAATACGGAAAAGCTGGTAGCTAAATAGATAATTTGCAATAAAAAATATATTGCGGTCCTAAATTGAGATAAAAACTATCCTATCATTTAAGTTGGACCAAACTGGAACTGTGCAAAATTTGGTTAAAATCGGATCAGTAGCTGAGGAGTCCATTGGACACAAACACAGGGACACGTAATTTTTAAATATTATAAGAAAGATTATTACTTGTTTACCTTGTTACCTTCTTTGCTTACCTAAATATTATTTACAGTAAATACAATTTGTGGCAAAGAATGAAAGAAAAAAAAGGAAGAAAAGTAATTACACAAGAAAAATTTAAGTGCTCAAATATTAAATAATAAATTATTTTGCAAGTGCAATAAATACAAATCCCAATAGCAGTGCGCAGAAAACTTTAAAAGTGACAGTTATATTGAAATAAAAAAGGTAAATTTGGATTTCTCAAATTCCTTTTTTATGTATTCTTTATTTTTACTTAAGTCTAAGAAAAAATACGGAAGAGTATTTTTTTTTCTATAAAAATATTAAATTTCAAAACGAGGAGACATTTAAGAGTTAAAAACGTACAGCTGGAAACTTGTAATTGTATTTGTTAACACATATTAGCTAATTGACTTAGTCGCATTTCTTCTAGAAGTATCAACAAATATTCAAATACTAGCAGTACCCGCACGGCGATGCCCGTGCGAAAAATGTAAAGAAAGTCAACTGAATAAATTTAAATTCACTCCACCCTCTTAAGTAAAATTATTATATTCTTTAATTCAAATGTGCACCACGACCTTTTAAAATATATTGATGACACTTTTAATGCCATTTCAGTTTGTAGTGCTCAATGCGAGGATTATTTTAGTTTTAAAGACTTTTTTCTTCTTTTCGTGTGTGTGTGACGAACTTATTTATTTTTAGCGAAATTTTTACGTTCCAATGGAACTTTTGACACAACTGTAGAGCCAAGATTTTCGAAAACTCTCAACGACCACAGCAATATTGCCCTTGAAATTTAATATAATTCACCGATTTAACCGTAATTTCAATGTAAAATTGGTCGCCAAATCTAAATTTATTAACATAGGGAACCGATTGTATCAGGTAGATCAGCCACAACCATTCTTCCATGATTTTAATGTGAACATTAAAAAGAAAGAAATATAATGTCTTTCGTACCATCGCTTTGAAGTGATTACAATCTAACAGTGACCCTCAAATAATCAAGATTTCACTGGCCGGGAAGTTTGGAAAATTTCCCGATTGTTGCCAAAATTTACGACGCCAAATATGAAAAGTAACTGAATAGCGGTGTTACAGAAATTGTTGTCAGAATGGAACTATTATTATTAAAAATTTAGTGATGGCGGCATTAAATACATGTTTTAAACATGCAATAAAATACTCTTTAGACTGCAAACAACTACTGTTCCTTCCCAGACAGTTTTCTTTTTCTTTGATTTGGAGAAAGTAGTGTTTCACTGGCTGGGAGGTTTGGTAAATTTCCTGATAGTCGCCAAACTTTACGACGCCAAATGCGAAGAGGAACTGAATAGCCATCCCTAAATTTTTAACAATAATAGTTCCATTGTGACATTTTCGGTAACACCGAATTTTGAGAAAGTCAACTTAATAAATTTAAATTCACTTTAACCCCTCTGAAGACAAATTATTATATTCTTTAGTTCAAATGCGCTCCACAACCTTTTAAATTCCACTTAAAGTCATGTTAAAGTTTAAATCAATTCGCCAAATAAATATAAGAGACAGAAAGTTAAGTAAGTAACGGGAGATATTAATTAATCAAATTGAATAAATTTTCAAGGCTTAAATCTATACGCAAATTTAAATCACAAAGTAAAATCAGGGACAAAAGAGCAGCTGATCAGGAAAATGGCTCTAGTGTTTCAGTTCTGCGTACAGAGTTAGGACTTGAAAATTGATTAAATTTGATTAATTAATATCTCATGTCCTAATTAACGGACAGAAACGTGCTAAAACTTTTCTGTTTCAGAAAAAAAACCCTTTCCAACGATATATAATGTTTTGGGGTGTGGGAAGGTTTTCTCCCCTCAATTATGGCGGATACACCAAAAATGAGACTAACTAATTAATTTAAAAATAGCTAATTCGAAATTAAAAATTTGGCCTTCGAGGTGCACGAGGGCGGGGTACGTTCGAATTTTTGAGCCAAGTTTCAGGTCTGTAGGTGCTGTGGGGACTTCTGGCCAGCGGTTACAAACGAACAAACACCGTCATCTTTATATATATATATAGATTTTTTAAAAATTTTCTAATTCAAAAATCGAAAATCGGGCTTCGTGGTCTGGTGGCCGGCCCCTTTGTGCTTCCGTGTAAAAAATTCCAGGTCCCTGCGTGCGATAGATTTGGCTGGAGAGCTCAGTCAGACAAACGGACAGACATGCAGACAGACAGACACATTACACTTACTTTTATTATTACAGAAGATTTCGTTCGTATGAATGAAACTACAACTACTGATCTGCTTAAAAAATAAACGAATCAGAAGATGCTGCTCATGATGGAATACACTGAAGTGACAAAAGTCATGGGATAGCAATATGCAAATTTTCAGATGGCAGTAGCATCGCATAGAACAGGTATAAATGCGCAGTGCTTTTACAGAGCTTTCATTTCTGTTCAAGTTATTCATGTGAAGAGGTTTTAACGTGATGATGACCGCACGACGTGAATTAACAGACTTTGAACGCGGAATGTTAGTTGGAGCTAGACGCATGGGTCATGCCATTTCGGAAATCGTTAGAGAATTCAACATTCCCAGATCCACTGTGTCAAGAGTGTGCCGAGAGTATGAAATTTCAGGCATAACATCCCACCATGGACAGCGCAGTGGTCGACCGCCTGCACTTAAAGATCGAGACCGGCGACGTCTGCAAAGAGTCGTAAATTCTAACAGACAAGCAACACTGCGTCAAATCACCGTAGAAATCAATGTGGGACGTACAATGGACGTGTCTGCTAGAACTGTGCGGAGAAATTTGGATTTCTTGGGCTATTCCAGCAGAAGACCGACTCGAGTGCCTTTACTGACAGAACGACATCGCTTGCAGCGACTCTCGTGGGCACGTGAGCATATCGGTTGGTCCCTAGATGAATGGAAAACCGTGGCCTGGTCCGATGAGTCACGATTTCAGCTGGTAAGAGCCGATGGTAGGGTTCGAGTGTGGCGCAGACCCCACGAAGCCATGGACCCAAACTGTCAGCAAGGCACTGTTCAAGCTGGTGGTGGCTCCGTAATGGTGTGGGCTGTTTTTTCATGGCATGGACTTGGTCCTCTAGTGCGACTGGACCGAACATTGACTGGAAATGCTTATGTGCAGCTACTTGGAGATCACTTGCAGCCATTCATGGACTTCATGTACCCAAACAACGATGGGATTTTTATGGATGACAATGCGCCATGTCACCGGGCCACAACTGTTCGCAATTGGTTTGAAGAAAATTCTGGACAATTCCAACGAATGATTTGGCCACCTAGATCGCCCGACATGAATCCCATTGAGCATTTATGGGACACCATCGAGAGGTCTGTTCGTGCCCAAAATCCTGCCCCATCAACGCTTTCACAATTATGGACGTCTATCGAGACAGCATGGCTCAATATTCCTGCAGAAGACTTCCAACGACTTGTTGAGTCCATGCCACGTCGAGTTGTTGCACTTCGCCGGGCAAAAGGAGGGCCGACATGATATTAAGAGGTATCCCATGACTTTTGTCACTTCAGTGTATTCTCGAATGCATTTTACATTTTATTCACGTTTTATTAAAATTGTTTTATAACCATCAAAAAAATTGAAACTCTGGTTACCTAATTTTGAAATATGTCATCAAGAACAAAAATCGTTTCTCATCTTACCCTATCTATCGGGTTAAATGACAAATAGTTATAAACAAACTTTAAGACAGAAAAATGATACTTTTAAAATGCGTAGAAACATATTAAGTTGGTAAGAAATGTATGTTTTTCCATCCCAAACCCTAACAAAAGTTCTCAGCACGTTGTCCACTTATACTCCGCACTAATAGTTCCCGAGTGGGAAAGAGGCCGTCCGATGGCCCTGATGGAATAATTCTCATTGATTAATTTTCAGTGATACATTTACATGTATCTACACATGGATCTATATGGTATATGATGTTGCTAATCGTCAGAGAAAATCATATTTACTATCAAATAGTAAAGGATTTTCTTAATTTATATTTTTGGCTGTTTTTGACAAAATAAGGACTTGTTCACATTTTTCTTTGCTCGAAAAACAACTTTCAACTTTTAAGTAACTAAAGAAACGAAATCGCTCCCTTTTTTGTAAGTGTCTTAGGTACTGACTATGCAAACATACTCTCAAATAAATATATGTTACAAACCATTATGGAAGCTGGAAGACATTGTAATCATACTACGGTTTTCCCTAATTCAAAAAACTAGGTTCGATATCGATTTACGTGTCAACCCCAAACAAACTTACCAACAATTTACTTGTGTACCCAAAGCTCAACGTACCGAGCAAAATTGGCTAGCAATGAATAGGAGTATTTTCCCCTTCCAGAACATAAATAAACACATTGATATAGAGAACTCAATGAACCATATAAATTTACTTCTAACATTATTGGATATTATATAAAGAAGAAGTTTTTGCCGGGGGGGGGGGATAAAGTTTTTTTTTCTACCAATAGAATGCACGATAAAATATTGAAAACAATATATAAAAAAAGGACCATAAAAATGTCTGAAGTTTTGGAAAGGCGTAAGAAAAGTGACCATAGGGAAAATAGCATGGGAAATAAAATAAATATTTATCTTGTTTCTTCCTGTTGCATACATGCAGATCTTCTCAAAAAGATTTTTTTCGCCCTATAAGTAAGAAGAAAAAATAAAAAACGAAATTTCCTTTTATTATTCAAATGAAAATCTCTAACGCATTTTCTTCAAATCCTCCTAAGGTGTGAACAGTATTGTGTTTTTCACTCTTCTTAAACGTCTTTTTTTTAATAAGCATAATGAGCACTATTAAGGATAATGGGGAGCTTTTATGAGTAGAAGCAGCCATAAACATGGTGATTCATTTAACGATGGAAGGTTACTTTCAAGGACAGTTAAGTTAAAAAATATTTGTGCTTAGAGATGTCTTTTGCGGTATAAACAATATTAACTTCATTATAATGTGTGTAGAATCATAAAATTGAAACAGGAGTAAGGGTCCTGTGGTATTTTATTAAAACTCATTTCCATTAAAAAACCTGCTGAAGTAAGAAATATTCTTAATAAAATGTTTCATTTTCTACGGCATTTTCCATGCTGATAAAACTTCCACTGGAAGTCAAGTCCAATTTGGCTCTCGATTAGCTTGTACAGTACATATACATACAGGAAAAATGATGATTTTTTTTTCTGAACTTGTAGTGAATGTTTGAGTTTCTTAAATAAGATTCCCCCTTCCTCTAGCATGATATTTATTCTTAATCACATGCATTAATATGCATTAACTATGCTTCACTTTGAAGAACCACTAATAAAATTTCCTTAAAGTAAAATGTATAATAAATAACTTACAAAGTAATGATTTTAAACTGTCAATGACCAGAAACATATAATTATATTTATTTAAAAACAAATCCTCTCCTAAAAAAGTAGTAAATAAAAACATAGAACAGAACACTGATACCAAACTTTTCTCTTTCGACATTCATGGGAAAGTGACTTTGATCTTTCCCCTAAATGTCGTGGATTAAACGACCAGTAACAATTTAAAAAAATATGATTTGAAAAAAAAAAACATTATTGTTAAAATAGGCTATTAAAATACTATTATATGTTTTGCCGCAGAGATCCATTAATTCAAATGTTTAAGATCAAATGTGTGAAAAAACAAACTTTCAGTCACAAGTTTACAGAAGATGAAAAGCTGATGAAATAGAAGACATTGTGGCTTAACTTGCAAAACTTACAATTGTCTGGTGGTTCGGCTCGACAGTTAAAATATTTTACATTTGAAAAATGATTTTTCATTACATAAAGTCGAATAAGCAAACACGAAAGACAATATTCCTAACGTACTATCAATGTAAGAGCATTTTAGATATTTTATTTTGTCTCTCACGATAATTTACAATGTTACTGAAAAAAGATTTTTTTTCTGCACTTCTGTGCTGTACATTGAGCCTTAAAAAAGTGAAATACAGCATTAAAATAACAGAACTCTAATTTCAATAAAATAAAGAAATCGAATTTAAGTTTAATCAGTAAGCTAAGGAAAAAAAAGATGTAAAGTAGTCAAAGAAAGAAACACCTTCCCCTAGTGTATATTTATATATCAAAGCTTTTTTCATGCATTTGATGCTTAGAGCACCAGGAATAATCTCGTCAGTTAAATACGTAAATTACATTTCTTTTTTACAAATTATGTGCAATAAGAAATTAATAAAACTGGTTAAACATTAAGTGCAACGGTTCAAATGTTGTTGAATGGCCTTTTTTTTCTTTTTCTACGGCAAAGTAAGAGAAAAATGCTTTATATAATATCTTTAGAGATAACATTTCAATGCTTTTTAGTGAATTTATAATATTTATGATATCACAGAGAAAAATAAGTTATTACAGTTATTCAAGATAGCTTTGATTTCAGCAAAACCACGAATTTGATTTTTTTGTTTCATATTTCAGTGAACAAGAAAAGAAATATGTTATAAGTAATATAAGCGACACTAAACATTTAGGAATTTTCTACGTTTACGCAGTTTGTCCGGAAATGAAATGCTTTTCCGATACTTGCACTAAGCAAAACAAATGTAGCTTCGGTTCTTTTAAAGTAGCTCATGCGCTCAGAAAACGAGAAACATAAGCAGAAAAATTACATTTTTGTGCGGATCTTTTGCACAGTTTTAAAATGTGAGGTATGACAAGAGAGGAATATTTCTCAACTATTTAACAGTGCTCTGTGTCTGCCGTTTATGTTTTCAATGTAGACGAGCAATATTTAAAATATTTATAAAGCTAGAAAAAAAAACAAGTGTCTTTATTCAGAATAACTAAATCCACGTATGCAAGATATTAACAAGAATGATTTTATTCTAGAACACTCTGAACTTTTCCATTGATCTCCTTCTTGCTTTAATACACAAATATACTGATTATCAACAGCTCGTGATGATTTTTTAATCAAAAAAAAGTCCAAAAATATAAGATGAACTTGGATAGCAGTGGGATAAATCAAAAAAAGGTCATTTTAAATGTGGATGGTTCCTTAAAATCATATAAAGTCAACAGACACACGATTTCAAGCAATCATATACATGAAGATTTTCTCTTTTATGACCGTTTAAATTTTCGATTGAATTGCATGTATTTCATGGTTTTGAAGTTTGGTTTTGAAGGCAAAATCTTTAGTCACCCATGCAATCAACATTTCAAAAGCTATTTTTTTAATATTTAAAAATTGGTAACATAAGTTAGAGAGATAAAAACATGCCCCCCCCCCCAATCCACCAAAAGGAAAATCCACCAAAGCTGATGCTTCAATCTAACATTCCAAAGCGGCTATGGAGGCTTATTGTTCCTTTACCCACTGTATTTTAGAAAGGTAGGGCCATTTTTTGATGAGTAAATAATACCATTATACTTGGGAATAAAGGTTACGTAACATAAGCTAGAAGATTCCACGGAAAACTGTTTTTTGCTTCTAATATTCGAAAAAAAATTTTTTTTCAATAAACTCACGGCATATCGTAAGCAAAACAGTGCCTTTAACTATCTGAAAACAGTTTTATATAGTAATAATGTTATTAGATATCAACAAAAACAGCAAATACTCAAGAAATTTTATTCACACAAAAATGCAGTTTTAACTGTTATACTATTCTTTTTCTCCAGTTAACCTTTTTTTGACCGAGGTTATATACAGGGTGTCTACTCTAATCGTGGACCAATAGCTAATTTCTAAACCGTTAGAGATAAGTATATAGTTTATTTAGGAAAAAATCTCCAAATTACGAAAGGAATTTTGGGTCTATTCAATGTTTTTCAAAAAATCAAATTCTGAAAGAGTTACGAAATTTAAATTTTTATACAGCCCCCCAGTCCTATCAATCATCTTTAGTAAAACATTTTTGACACTGTAACGTTTAAAACTAAAAAAAATCACTCTTCTACGACAAAAATTGACCGAGTTATGACGTTTTGAAAAATCAAGATTTTCAAGGATTTCGCATACGGTTCCTAAAGACGATCTCTTGATGACGTCATGAAACAATGCAAACTCTTGATCTTTCAAAACGTCATAACTCGGTCAATTTTTGTGGTAGAAGAGTGATTTTTTTTTTAGTTTTAAACGTTACAGTGTCAAGAATGTTTTACTAAATATGATTGATAGGACTGGGGGGCTGTATAAAAATTTAAATTTCGTAACTCTTTCAAAATTTGATTTTTTGAAAAACATTGAATGAACCCAAAATTCCTTTCATAATTTGGAGATTTTTTCCTAAATAAACTATATGCTTATCTCTAACGGTTTAGAAATTAGCTATTGGTCCACGATTGGAGTGGACACCCTGTATATATTTTTCTATAAGCAAATTAATTTTATTAAAGCTTAGAGTCTATAGCTTAAAATCAATGAGTCAAAGTACTGATTACTTTAAAAAAAATCATCATTTTACTGATATGAAATCTGCAAGTAAATTTGGAAAAACCCAATATATACTTTATTTTAAGGAATCAAAACTCTGGAGGGCAATTCCATGTGACTCACGTTACAATTTGACGTGATTTTACAAAAGTAAATGTTATATATATTAAAGAAATACCATGCCTGATTTAAATAAAGCTGTTGACAGTCATCTGGTATGCAGTGAGAACCTGTGGATGTCAGCATTTTAAATTTCAACAGAAATAGATGGTGTTTCAACCTTAATTTAACATCGTGACTCACGTTACAAAAAAAAGGAACTCAAGTTTTTTGGATAATAAAAAACCTAAGATTCCTGCTCTTTCAGAATAATAAAATTTAAAAACTGCTTTTCATGGCACAAAATATGTTTCTAAGTTATGATATATACGAAAAAAAAGTTCATTCTGCCGTCACTAATTAAGTTAATCACTATTTTGAGTGTGACTCACGTTACATAGTTTCGTGACTCACGTTACATCTCCGTTTTAGTCCTTTACTTTACATCTTATTTTGAAAATTTTGTGTAGAAATTTCACCTAAATTCAATTAAAATTAATGCTTAATGGCTTGTTTTCTTTAGTTGATCAGTTTTAAATACAGTAAAACCTCTCCGAGCGGTCACTTTTACAAAGCGGCCACCCCTCTTAACGGCCAATTTTTCGCAGCACGAATTTTTTGTCCCATAGACCTAGGGTTAAAATTCTCCTTAGCAGCTGCCATCTAACCCCTCTAAACGGTCACAGAGTGGATTCATCAATTCAATTTTCCAAAACATATGTTTGTCTTTTTTTTATACTACTTCCTGTATTTTCTCTGTGGCTACATTTTACTGATTTCAAATTCACAATTCATACATCTGAAAACTTTTACAGGATATTACACACCATTACATTTCATCTGATACCAATCATAACATTTAATGTTGCATAATGGCTGTAAAATTAGTTGACTGCTGTCAGAAGTAGGCTCTTCAAAGTACTTACTTTTCTCATCCACTACTGATGAATAATTAAATTTTAAGCATCTCAAATAAGAGCAAGTGAGATGTTGACCGTGCTTTTTAAAATTTCTCTTATGTTCCAATTTTATATGTATATATAATTTTTTATCTCGCTCAAGCTAGTTTTTTAAATCATTTTCGTTTAGATTTTCTTGGGATAAATAATTTTTTCAGCATGAGTTCGGTGGACATTGAAATCTTCTTTTCAAATGTATATTACATTTACGGATGAGTATTGAGTAACTCACTTATGACTACAGTTTAACTGTGAGGTGAATTAACGGAATTTCTCCTTGTTTTGGCGAGTCTTCCTTAGTGTATTTACATATTTGTATACTTGTTGAAGCGATATTTAAGAAGTTTGAATTTAGACAAAATTTCCTTTGAAAGTTTCATATGTTTATTTTTCAGCTTATATTGAATTGCTAGAGACAATATCCTTAGCTTTTCGACTTTTCTCGTTAGACATTCTTTCATCCAGAGACAATGTTTCTGTTTACATGTAATGTACTTCCCTTCTTGCTTGAATTTTTCTCGGCACCTTATCTGTCATTCTGCGGTTACTCGTTAAATATTTTAAAAATTTCTTTTACTGTAATGAAAAACCTTTCTTAGATACGGAAGAAAAATATGTGCATGCATAAACACATGCTACACATTGGAAAGCTGAGGGCCAAAACAGGGACCCAGTGCACTAATTGAAAGATTATAAAACACTAAAAGAATTAAAATTACGCTATTTATATTTAATTTCATCAGTATTATTAATTATATATAGGTGTGTACAAGTGCTAACCCTCCCTTTAGACCCTAAAATATCATTAGGGCACATTAAATACTTTTAAGAAGTTAATATTAGCTTGTATTGACTGTAACTCACTTTTCGCGTGACTCACGTTACAAAATAAACATCCGTATTTTTTGAATAAAAAAGCAAAAAACTCTAAATTGGCCTAACATTTCTGTTTTGGAATATACATGAGTAGGAGAAACAGGAAAAAAAATTTCATTTATAAGCTATAAAATTTGGAAATGTTAAAAAAATCAAGTTTTCGTGACTCACGTTACACAAAATTTAATGATTTAAAAACTAAAAATTATTTTAAGAATAAATTTCAAAATGTACTATTAATAATTGTTTTCTTATCGAATAAATCTGCCAGGAAAATATGCAATTAAATTGTGGAAACAGGCTAAACCAATAAAATATGCTCGTTTAAAATTGTGTCTAGCAGAGAGAGACTTTTACAAGATTGTGAGCTCATAGAACAAGTTCTCTCACAAAAAGAAAATGATTCACCTGAAGTTATCTTATTCAAATTTGTAAACTTCAATCAATATAGAGAACGTACAAAAAAAAATTAGGACAATTTTTCAACATTTTTTTTTTTTTTAACACCGAGTTCCCATATTGCCTGGAATTGCCCTGAAGCGTTTTCTAATAAGATTAGAAATTCCTAATGAAGAAGGGAAAAAATGAACCTTGATCAAATAAGAATGAAACACACTTCTATAATAGTGCAGATTAATAAAATATTCTTAGTAACAACATGTTGAATGTTTACTTTTTAAAACTAGTTACATGATGGCATTAATAGCAGTTTTAACTCTGTACATTGTTAAAGTAATTTCCATAACCCAATTTACATTTCGTAGACGTGATAGTTAGGTCAAACAAAGTAGCTCAAAACATCTACATTGATAGTTAGAACTTTGATCGCACAGTTGACCTCAAAAAGGCGTGTCTACATATTCATTTCCTTTAATGACTCCTCTCTATGAGAATATTATAATCCTAAAAGGATTAAAAAACAATTATTATTTCTCTTCAATGTGTAATTTAATTTCGAGATCTGGAGCCTTGTCTGTTAACATAGTGAAAAAGGATAGCTTTCTTGAGATGCTTTTCACTTCCGGAAATTGCAAGAGGAAAAGGGCTGTTACCGTTTCCTTTGTTGCTATTTGAACGCAGCTGTGGCGTCTCTTTTATAGCGTGATTTGTTTATTTTAAGCATGATTATAACAGGGGAGGATATCTAATTAACTCAACAGCATTCCGCAGCGAGACAATGAAAATATCATTATATGCACATGAACACAAAGCTGACGAGACTGAAATTAAGGTACAGGATACTTTTAGCTTGATGATGATTTCTGTCATAAGTTTCTGAAGAGAAATTACATATGCTTCCAGAATTTCTTACCCGTGCAATAAGCTTTTCTTAAAGAATAAGTTCAGAGACAATGTGCTCATTAACGGGTATATAAGTTCAGAGACAATATACCCGTTTGCGATTAAATTTACGTTTGTAAAAAAAAAACAAAGAGCCACTCCGAAGAAAAGAATACTACGTTATTTTTAGTCGTCATCAATTTTCTTCACCTTTTTAGTAAACATTGATTTCACTGAAATATAAAAAAAAAAAATCCTACAAAATTTCATAATCATTAAAATTAGTGAGTGAATGAATTTTAAATATTTATTCCATTATTCAATTGATGTTATATTTTTTGCTATGAAATGATGGTTAAAATATTATAATTTAAGTATTCTTAAATGTAAGTTAAACATGCGTACTTGGAAGTTTTTTACTACAGATTAATGCGTGTTTTGCAAACACGTAGGAAAAGATATATATTTAAAAAATATATATGGGTTATTCCATGTCAAGTATACGAGGCGTCCCCACTCAATCCCCTCCGATTTTGATGAACATTTTTTTGGAAGTATATATAAGACTCGCATGAAGTCATACCAAATTACAACTCCATAATCGCTATAGTTCAGCCAATATAAATTATTTTGTAAAGGCCTCTTTTTCGTGTCTTGAAAAAAATGACCAAATCGTCAAGTCTGTGCTTTTATTGCTCGCGACCTAAGACGATTATATGGCTCAAATTTGGTGATTCTAATCACTGGTTAGGGCAGAATAGCCTACTTGTGTAACAAAAGCTCAAAGCACTGTAGATTTTTTGCAATTTGCGGCCCAAGTTGGTAAAAAATCGTATTTTGACAAATTTTGACCATACGTTATCAGCTTGTATCTGCTGAAAGAATGACTTTTTGAAGCTAATTCTTTCCTCTTTTGTAGCCTGATAGTTCGTCCGAAAGGTATGCAAAATGGTATCTTGATAGCTCAAATAATTGCTGAATTATGCGAGTTAAAACTCCAGCCCAAAATTTGTTTTCTCAATTTTGTCTCAATTTCAAAGGGCAATATCTCAAAAGGGTCATCTTGAATTTAAATTTTTTTACATTGTTGGAAAGAACACACTTTTCTAAACACTTAACTAACACACTTCACACTTAACTAAAAAACGTTAGTTTTATTTTTGAGACAAACCAGTTTCAAGGGAATATTGCAGATCAAAAAAGTGTACGTTATTCCACGTGAAATCAAAGATAAAAAGGCATAGACCTTAAAAGTTCCTGTTAATTTTCTCTAATAAAATTTAAAGCAGCTATTGTACTTATGTTCTGATGAAAAAAACCTTTTTTAGATATTTTTTAACTTTAGTTTTTGTGTGCGCATCAGTAAAAACTCAAGAAATGGCAAAAAATAAAGTTTTGTGTTTAACAAAAAGAAGTTTCGTGTTTTTTATCGTTGCTATAAGAGCTTGAGTCTTTTCTAGGAGTTACCTTAAAACTTTTGGGGCAGAATTTCGGATGATATTCCACTTTGCAAGGTGTCATTAATATTTTAAGGTCGTAAAAAACATTGTTTCCTTTTCAAAAAATTAAAAATAAAAATAATTTATTAATGAGATAAATAAATAAATAAAACAATTAATATGGTGTGTATGTAATAAAAAATATGTACAATGGGACTCCAAAGCCATTATTCTAAAAAGCAATAAGAAAAGTTTTCGATAGAGTTGAATATTGCAATTATTTCCGCCATGTAAATGATAACAATAGTGATTGAAAATATAATAAATAGAATGGAAAATCCATTCTTTATACTGCCGAGAATGAGTCTAGGATATTCAGCCTATGATTGCAATTTGCCCATAAAGAAAAATGATGAAAAATGGGAAAATGCTTTTTATGACCTTGAAATATTAATGACCTACAACCTTGCCAAGTGACAATATCATCCGAAATTCTATATCAAGAGCTTTAAAATAACACATAGGAAAAGACTCAAGCTGTTTTAGCAGCGATAAAAATATAATTCTTTTTGTTAAAAACGAAACTTTATTTTTTGCTATTTCTCGAGTTTTTACGGATGCGCACACAAAAACTAAAGTTCAAAAATATCTAAAAATAGGTTTTTTCATCAGAACATAAGTACAATAGCTCCTGTAAATTATAATAGAATAGATTGACATTAACTTTTACGGTCTATGTCTTTTTTTGTTTGATTTCACGTGGATAGACGTACACATTTTTGATCTGCAATATCCCCTTAAAACTGGTTCGTCTCAAAAATAAAACCAACGTTTTTCAGTTAAGAAAAGTGTTCTCTTTCTAATAATGTAAAGAAAATTGAAATTCAAGATGAACCTTTTGAGATATTGCTCTTTGAAATTGAGACAAAATTGAGAAAAAAAAAATTTTTGACTGGAATTTTAACTCGCATAATTCAGCAATTATTTGAGCTATCAAGATTCCACTTGCACACCTTTCGGATGAACTATCAGGCTACAAAGGAGGAAAGAATTAGCTTTAAAAAGTCATTCTTTCAGCAGATACAAGCTGATAACGTATGGTCAAAATTTGTCAAAATACGATTTTTTACCAACTTGGGCCGCAAATTGCAAAAAATCTACAGTGCTTTGAGCTTTTGTTACACAAGTAGGCTATTCTGCCCTAACCAGTGATTAGAATCACCAAATTTGAGCCATATAATCGTCTTAGGTCGCGAGCAATAAAAGCACAGACTTGACGATTTGGTCATTTTTTTCAAGACACGAAAAAGAGGCCTTTACAAAATAATTTATATTGGCTGAACTATAGCGATTATGGAGCTGTAATTTGGTATGACTTCATGCGAGTCTTATATATACTTCCAAAAAAATGTTCATCAAAATCGGAGGGGATTGAGTGGGGACGCCTCGTATACTTGACATTGAATAACCCATATATATTTTTTAAATATATATCTTTTCCTACGTGTTTGCAAAACACGCATTAATCTGTAGTAAAAAACTTCCAAGTACGCATGTTTAACTTACATTTAAGAATACTTAAATTATAATATTTTAACCATCATTTCATAGCAAAAGATATAACATCAATTGAATAATGGAATAAATATTTAAAATTCATTCACTCACTAATTTTAATGATTATGAAATTTTGTAGGATTTTTTTTTTATATTTCAGTGAAATCAATGTTTACTAAAAAGGTGAAGAAAATTGATGATGACTAAAAATAACGTAGTATTCTTTTCTTCGGAGTGGCTCTTTGTTTTTTTTTTTACAAACGTAAATTTAATCGCAAACGGGTATATTGTCTCTGAACTTATATACCCGTTAATGAGCACATTGTCTCTGAACTTATTCTTTAAGAAAAGCTTATTGCACGGGTAAGAAATTCTGGAAGCATATGTAATTTCTCTTCAGAAACTTATGACAGAAATCATCATCAAGCTAAAAGTATCCTGTACCTTAATTTCAGTCTCGTCAGCTTTGTGTTCATGTGCATATGATGATATTTTCATTGTCTCGCTGCGGAATGCTGTTGAGTTAATTAGATATCCTCCCCTGTTATAATCATGCTTAAAATAAACAAATCACGCTATAAAAGAGACGCCACAGCTGCGTTCAAATAGCAACAAAGGAAACGGTAACAGCCCTGTTCCTCTTGCAATTTCCGGAAGTGAAAAGCATCTCAAGAAAGCTATCCTTTTTCACTATGTTAACAGACAAGGCTCCAGATCTCGAAATTAAATTACACATTGAAGAGAAATAATAATTGATGACGATTTACTTGACGATTTGGTCATTTTTTTCAAAACACGAAAAAGAGGCCTTTACAAAATAATTTATATTGGCTGAACCATAGCAATTATGGAGATAAAATTTGGTACGGCTTCTAATGTTTCAGATTTTTTTAATAATGTGATACGAGCTTCATATAAATAATGTGATACGAACCTATACATATACTTTAAAATAGTGTTATTATCATATCAGTGCAGCAATTCTGTACAGCTTTAGTTTTCGTTTAGAAGTATATGATTAGGAGATTTCTTTTATTTTAGTAACTGAACTGTCATTTAAAATGTATTCTTAGCAACGTAATTTTTATTGTTAGATTGATTGCAACTAAAATTAGTATGAATGCGGTTTTAATAACCATAACTAAAATTATTCCACAACTATAAGAGACTTTGAAAAGCTTCATTTTGATCGCAATGCCCTGGGACATTTGTTAATCCATATGAAAATAAGACTGGATGAAATATAAATGTCTGCCATATCATGGCATTGTAATCGAATGTACAGCTTTACTAAAGGAAAACAAATAATAATTAATCTTGAAGTTTAGGGTTGAATCACGGATAATTCATTAAATACCCTCTTTATTTAAAAAGTTATACACTGCGATGCAAAAGTTTAGACAAAATGCAAATATGTGAATAAAAAGAAAACTATTCAACGAAATGCTTTCAAATTTCTACTGCAGGTACACAATATGGTCCCAAATACGTGTCTGGAGTTCTTATAACTATAACTGGAATCAAATTTTGGATATTACAAAAGAAATTTTTTTACATTGTTGCAAAAGTTTAGACAATAGTCGGATTTTATGCAAATATCCCTTGAAATGTGATTGGTGGAGGAAATGCGGGACTGTATTATTCATTTATAAAGTGCAGAGATTGCTGAATAAATAATCAAAATCTCAAAAGCTCTTTAGTTCTCGTGTAAAGCAGATGAGAAAGTTTGGAAGCCGAAATTTGAAAATGAACCTACTTTATTAATTTTTTGTCTTTTAAATCGGCTCTAGTATGGTAGTACATTGTTTTTTACTTTGTGGAGAGCAAATTCAGACATGCGTATCGATCAAAAAGTCAAAGAAAAATTATATTTCTTAAGGATAAAGGAATTGGAAAAACGGCTTAGACTGACGATTCGCCCCTTAATCCTACAAAACTTCAACTTGGGTCAAAAACAGCACATGACAGCATAAGTAGATGAACAACTGAATCGGAATGCATAAAAAAAAACAAAGAATTGTGCCTGAGCCTTTTGGGACAGAGTGTCCCAAATAAGCCAGATTTTAATGTGAAAAGCAGCATATGTATCATCGTGACTAAAAAATGAATGGTACTTTCTTTGATAAAAATTATTAAAATTGGGATGGCCTAGATGGATTATAATTCTTTTCGCGGGACTTGAGAAATATCCAATGATCATATGCTGTGGTGCTTTTACCAATAAAATCTGGCTTATTTGGGATACTCTGTCTGAAAAGGCTCAAGCACAATTCTTTGTTTCTTTTATGTATTCCGATTCAGTTGTTCATCTACTTATGCTGTCACGTGCTGTTTTTGACCCAAGTTGAAGTTTTGTAGGATTAAAGGGCGAATCGTCAGTCTGAGTCGTTTTTTCAATTCCTTCATCCTTAAGAAATATGATTTTTCTTGGACTTTTCGATCGATACGCATGTTTAAATTTGCTCTCCACGAAGTAAAAAACAATGTACTACCATACTAGAGCCGATTTAAAAGACAAAAAATTAATAAAGTAGGTTCATTTTCAAATTTCGGCTTCCAAACTTTCTCATCTTCTTTACACGAGAACTAAAGAGCTTTTGAGATTTTGATTATTTATTCAGCAATCTCTGCAGTTTATAAATGAATAATACAATCCCGCATTTCCTCCACCAATCACATTTGAGGGATATTTGCATAAAATCTGACTATTGTCTAAACTTTTGCAACAATGTAAAAAAATGTCTTTTGTAATATCCAAAATTTGATTCCAGTTATAGGTATAATAACTCCAGACACGTATTTGAGACGATATTGTGTACCTGCAGTAGAAATTTGAAAGCATTTCGTTGAATAGTTTTCTTTTTATTCACATATTTGCATTTTGTCTAAACTTTTGCATCGCAGTGTATTTGAATCGCGAGAAGCTTTCTGATTAACAGTTTAGTTCTTTAAAATGAAGTAGGTGAGGAGCCGAAAATCCTATTTCATTCTAGATTAGCAGCCCTAGCAGCATAATCTTGTCGGCCATTCATAGAAACACGATGAAATTTTCATCGGCCGATGATCGGATTCGATGAGCTATCGTCGGGAAATCCAATATGTCTCATCGGCCAAACATAATCCGAGCAGCAAAATCCGATGAGTTTTGCTCGAAATACGATGATATTTGGAGCAATTTACGAGCAGTGCAGTTCCGTGCCGATGAATTTAGGATCAATTTTGGATGCTCGGCTTATTTTCTTTGGGAAAGTTTATCGGAAGGATATCGCTTTCCGATGAAAAGTAACTCATCGAAAACCGTGCTCGGATACAGATCGGAACGATGTCATCGTGCGTTACGGGATCAGTTTACGAGGAGTTCGATTAGCGTCCGAGCAAAATCCGATGAGTTGATGCTACTTGGGACTGTTAAGATCGTTGATTCTCTCGGTCTTTCGAGACTAAAATAACATGGACCCATAAGCCAAGCGGTAAACTCAAACCCCATTCCGCTAACTGGTATAAAATAAATTTGGACCCATATTCATAAACCACTAGAAACTTTTGACTTTACAATGCATTAGTTTTGCACGTCTAGTGACATTTAAAATGAGAGAGGTTGAAAATATTTAAATTAAGTTAATGCATCTGTATGTAACACCATACCGAAACATCGTTAAGGTATGTGTATGTACAAAATAAATAAGGAATTATTATATATAAAGTGTTTTATCCACTTCTTCACAATTTTACACTTCTATAAACTTTTATATTCGCGTTATATTTTATCATAAATAAAGAAATGTCTAGAACCTACAAACACCCTAAGGAACAGATATCCATTTCCTACATAAATATTTTAAATTGCATGAGTATAGTATATTCCAGACGTGGTGAACCTTTTTGCCACTAAAGGCCACGTTTACATTATGCAGTACAAAAGCAGGCTGCATAAGTTAAAAAATGTATAAACCATATAGTAATTATTGTACTTTTAGTAGACTTACCTCAACTTACTGTACATAAAAAAATTATTTAAAAAAATTAAGCAGTTGATTTATTTGTTAACATAAATTATAAATAAAACTATTGTTTTGATTTATCCAAGGGCAATAATTTATTACGAGATCATTAAGATATTTTGTTATAATGTACATGTTTCTTTTTAACATATATTTAAATGAAAATCTAGAATCAAAATATTTTTGAAAGTTTCGTTTTTAACAGTTCAAAAAATCACATTTTTACGGATAATTTAAAAAAAAAATACTACTAAAAGTAATTATTTAATAATATAAAATTATTTATTAAAAAACTGGCTTAGTGCAATACTGTGTAAACATTTCAAAATCTGATAGAAACAAATAGGACAATTGCTTTTTTATTTCTGACTTGAAAGTAAACAAATATTTGGAGTAAACTTAATAAATCGAAATATGTCGTTTCATAGTAGCCGAGAGTTTATCAACTAAATGTAGCTCAAATACCAGTTTTGCTGCAGAGGTGTGGGTAGTGGGTCAGAATTTGTAAATCAGTATGTTCTTGTATTAAAGGAAACAAGAAACACCTACACTATTAAAAAAATCTTGTTTTTACAGTATAATACTGCTAATTTGATAGTAATAAACCGTAAAATTGCTAATTTTGCAGTAATAAACTCTAAAATTGCTAATTTTAGTTTATTACTGTGCATTTTACAGTTTTAAACTGGAATCTCTACTGTCACCGTTTACTGTTGTTTTTACAGTGTAATACAGCTAATTTTACAGTAATAAACTGCAAAAATTGCTATTTTTACAGCAATAAACTATAAATTTCCCAAATTTACATATTATTACTGTGCATTTTGGTTTTGAAATGAAACCTGTGCTTTCAGTACTATACGTTAAAACAACAGTTTATTTTTTGCAGTGTACACATTCATAGAATATTTGATTTTATTATTCAGACTAATTACTATCAGAATAAATTAAGGCTATTGATAGACACATCCTCACACTTTGATTGATTCAATTTTTAAAAAACTTTCTAACATAGCTGAAACGACTATTGTCAAGAGAACTTTCGAAAGAATTTGGTTGTTTTGCCATTATTTCCCTCTGTGAGTTATCAGGTTGCGAAGATTCTCAAACGTTTAAATTTACAGGTGGTATTCTCCCTCATGAATAAAATCTGTTTCTGTTCTTTTAAAGATCCCATTCATCTCCTTAACAGTTGTGGTATTTATAAAATTAATTGCAGTTGCAATCTTGCCTATATCGGACAAACGCGACGTGCTTTGAAATTCCGCTTAAAGGAACATTCTAATGATGTGAAAAAACAACAATTGAATAAGTCTAGTATTACGCAACATTGTTGGGATAAGAATCATTCTTAGGATTTTAATTATTTTCAAATTGTCCAAAAATGCCCCAACCCATCTATCTGATCTTGATTTGTGGGAATCCTTATATTTTTTGAAAAACAGTTCTGTTAACAATCTAAATGCTATTCCTTATTTTTCTGCTGTTTGGCGTCCATGTGTATAATTTTACCCTTTCCCATTCTAATTTATTTTTCTGTTATTGCTGCATTTTCCTACTTTCTACTTGTCTTTATTTTCCTTTTTTGTTTTCTTCATTTACCGATTCGCTTTCTTTCATTCTGCTTTTTTTGTTCTTGCGGTTAACGGTTTTAGCTTGGTGTTTTTTTATTATGTTAGCCTTTTGGCTTATCGTGTCGCCAATCGAATTTTCGTTTCGTACCTAATAGAAAGCTTCGGTTCAATCTTTATTTTCCCATTAGATTTTTTTTTTTTTTTTGGCTTAAAATTTACTTATTGGTGTTCGGATATTCCGCTTTGTTTGCTTTTTAAGCTGTTCGCTTCTGTTCCCATTGCTTTTGTCGGATGTCTGTGCATCCATAAGCTCCCAATTTTTCGTATTGAAAAAGGCGTTAAATGGAATGCCGAAACACGTGTCTGCAGTATCCCTGCGTATTAGTGCATCATGAACGTTGGAATTATAATATGTAATAACGATGGTTTAACACGGACGACATTTTATTTCGCACATAATTCGTACGATTATATGTGTACATGACAACAAATGAATTGTTGTTTTTACAGTATAATACTGAAAGTAGAAGTTTCAATTTAAAACTGTAAAAGCACAGTAAAAAACTGTATAGCTAGCTATTTTAGTTTATTACTGTAAAACTAGCAACTTCACAGCTTATTACTGCAAAATTAGCAGTTATACCATACACTTAGCTGTATTATATTGTAAAAACCAGTATAATACTGGCAGCAGAGGTTTCAGTTTAAAACTGTAAAAAGCACAGTAATAAATTGTAGAACTAGCAATTTCACAGTTTATTACTGTAAACTAGCAATTCACAGTTCACTACAGTAAAATTTGCAATTTTTAAAGTTTATTACTGTAAAATACTGTAAAACTACTATAAAATTAACTGTATTATACTGCAAAGACAACATTCCTTTTTTACAGTGTAGCAATTGTAAAATCGATATTTAGCTTTAGAGAAACAATTCAATAAATGAATTTTTTGGCGAAAATAGTACTGTCGCATAAAAAGGACCATTAGACTATGCACCTGTAGTTAAGGAAAATACACATTTAAACATAGCGTTATTGCGTTTATCAGTAAAAATATCAAGTTAAACGTGTGCATATAGGACGCAATAAAATATCAGTTAATATTAATAAAAATATTATTCCAGAAAAATCAATATAGATTTTTGAATGTGCAATACCTTGTTGTGTGATGTTTTCAATGTATATTCGCTAAAATAAAAATCTTGCGAAAACAATACAATCCTGCGTTTAAAATATGAATCTACAATTTTTAATACCATTGTTCTTCAATCATAACTTAATGTTAAATATTTTAAACGTCATGAACTTTTTTGGCAATTTTTCAAAGTACACATTTCTATTTAACTCGGTATATTAATACTGACTCTTTCACTGTTATATCTTTATCACTAATTAACTCTCTAAGGAAAAATATTCTTCTGATCATTTGAAGTGAAGCTAATATATTTGCTTTATTAAATCATTAGTTATTCCAACTGCTGTAAAACACTTTTGTCGTGGCGGTAGCTACAGGAACTATTTTTATTGTAATGATCATCATCTACTCGTGTGGGATCCCATCTAGTTATGCAACTTGGATTTCCCTTCTTTCCTGAAATCATGAGATTTCAATATCGAAACATTCTTATATATACTTTTATATAGAGCTACTTATTACGTAAATAACAAGAATTAAATAATTCTTCAGATTTATATTTCTGACATCCATCTAATGAAATACACACAATAAAAGGGAAACTAGTGTTATTAAGATTTCTGCGTTGTTTTCTCCCGCCGATGTGTCTTTAGTAGCACCTTCTCCCTTTTCCTTTAATCGAGAAGCGCTCTTGAGATACTTACAGTAGAAGTAATAGTTTTCTAAAGTCGTTCCCAATGTCCTTGACAATTTTTACGATGTTAAACTTTTAAGAGCCGCTTTAAGCTTTTGAGCGTGTGTTAGTACAGCATTTGATCTTAAAGCAGTTATTTCTAAGAAGTCGGGATTCAAAATTTAGTTCTTTGACTTGGTACATGATTGTAGAGCAAAATTATTTTTTATCTTAAGCATCATTCTTTTTTTGCTGTCGTTTCTGTTACTATTTAAGAGCTGAAAACAGTAATTGTAACAAAAGCATGATTACGAATCGAAAAAATTATTGAAATTAACTAGCATAGTCATTGGTAACAAAAATGAAACAAAATCATTTTTCAGAAAAATATAGTTTTACCCTATCAAGGATAAGGCATTAAATCGTAAACTAATAGCAGTAACGTATATATATCTGCTTTTGAAAAACCTACATAAAGGCCACAAAAACCTTGAATAAAAGAACAACATCGTGTAAGAAAAAACCCGTGATTTACTTTTCTTCATATTTGACTTTTTTCTTTTCATCTTTGCTTTGTTTTTATCATTCATGCACTGGGAAAAATGATATATGAACATCTCAAAAGGCAAATCTCATTGAACTCATATCCCCCAATTCCCCACTCCACATGAGCTCACTAGATGGGATTGGCACCAAGGAAAGAAAGCAATTTCAGCTGAAAAATAACGTAATTTTGGCAGGTACAGCGTTTGTTATGTCTTGAGCAAATATTGTGTCAAATAATTTGCTTCTACTTTAGATATTTCGAACAGTTTAACAATTTTAGCTATGAGGGGGAAATGTATTTTATTATAATTAAAGGGCTTGGGAGATGAAGGGGTTATGTGACAAAACAGAAATTGAGAGTAACTAAAGTTCGAAGTTTTATTGTTGCAGTTGTTGCAGCTTTTTTGTTTTCGATTATAGTGGTCGCATGAAATTGGGCTAATGACATCTTTGGTGTACCAAGTTTTATTATCTCATCTGCATCCATTGCTTACCATTGTTTGAGTGTTTATTTTTTAAAATGTAACATAACTCCTTCATTTTTCAAGCCCTTCAATTATAAACAAATATGGATTAAAATTACAACACAAAAAACAGATTGTAAAAATGAAATTTCAAATAATGTGAAATTTAAAAATACTTGAAAACCGATGTAGTATTTTAACACTTGTGATGATGACAGTGTTTCAATCGAGCGTATTACAGAACTAACTAATGTTTTTCATGCTATTGCTAAACTTATTATGATTTGTCAGGTTAAAGCGGAAAAAGGCAGAAAAAATATCAAAATCCTCATTGTTATAACAGCAATTACGAGGGGCGTTCAAAAAGTAAGGGCCGTTTGCTTGTATTTAAATAATGGCGCTTCGAAGCCCAGTTTTACTACTGCTGGGCCATTAACTGACTCGTTGTGAAGCTACAGCGTCATTTATTTCACTTCTGAATCGTTGATCCTGACAACTGAATTGCATCCTGTGATTCGTCGACTAATTAAGGCGAGCAATCCAAAACAAACGCCGTGAGAAATTGTTATCAGGCATAATCTTCCTGCCCGATAACACGAATCCTCACACTGCTGCCAAAACCAAGGAAAAAATTTAAGATTTTTGTAGAGAACTTTTTGACCACCCACCGTACAGTCCCGATCTTGCACCTAGCGACTACTTCCTCTTACATTTTAAACAGCGGCTAGGTAGACAACGTTTTGAAACTGAAGAGGTACTCAAAAACACTTGTCAACCGGTTGAACTCTCAGGCGGAAAGTTTCTACGCAGAGAGGTTAAAGAAGCTGATGTAGCGGTACGAAAAATGCTTAGAAGTGAACGACGAATATAAAGAGAATTAAAGTAAGTTTGTACTTAACTAAATATGACGTTTTTTTTTCTTATGAGTATATGTTTTCTGTGACCAAACGGCCCTTACTTTTTGAGCGCGCCTCCTAATTCATTAATTTTCAGAGTATAATTTATATTTTGACTGAAAACGACCTTTTTCATAGCAAAGTAGATCATATTTTAGATTATATAACATAAAGGTTTTGTTATTCCGATAACGCTTGTTGCATTTTTAATTTCAAATAATTATATAAAATTGCTATATTACATTATTACAGTGATGCTGTAAATTAAAATAAGTATTTTTATTACTTTCTAAATAAATAAATTTTCTCACGAACTATTGATAGAATAAGACAGTTTTACGTACTCTATCTTAAACTATATCAAAACGTATTCGATGCTTGTTAAAACTAGTATTTTTAGAGACAAAGATTGACAAATAGTTTAAAATTGTTTTTCTTTCCCATACTTTCAGGTTCACTGTAAGTACATACAGGGTGTCCACTCCAATCGTGGACCAATAGCTAATTTCTAAACCGTTAGAGATAAGAATATAGTTTATTTAGGAAAAAATCTCCAAATTATGAAAGGAATTTTGGGTCTATTCAATGTTTTTCAAAAAATCAAATTTTGAAAGAGTTACGAAATTTAAATTTTTATACAGCCCCCCAGTCCTATCAATCATATTTAGTAAAACATTCTTGACACTGTAACGTTTAAAACTAAAAAAAAAATCACTGTTCTACGACAAAAATTGACCGAGTTATGACGTTTTGAAAAATCAAGATTTTGAAGGATTTCGCATACGGTCCCTTAAGCGAGCTCTCGATGACGTCATGAAACAATGCAAAATCTTGATTTTTCAAAACGTCATAACTCGGTCAATTTTTGTGGTGGAAGAGTGATTTTTTTTTAGTTTTAAACGTTACAGTGTCAAGAATGTTTTACTAAATATGATTGATAGGACTGGGGGGCTGTATAAAAATTTAAATTTCGTAACTCTTTCAAAATTTGATTTTTTGAAAAACATTGAATAGACCCAAAATTCCTTTCATAATTTGGCGATTTTTTCCCAAATAAACTATATGCTTATCTCTAACGGTTTAGAAATTAGCTATTGGTCCACGATTGGAGTGGACACCCTGTATATATTTTAATACGTTAAATTAGGAAAACGAAAGAAAAAAAAAATATTTGCAGTTATTTTTTTTTTTTTTGTCATCGGTTATATTTTATTGGCGCCGCAATTTATGTTTCAGGTTACACATACATAAAAAATGACTACAAAGAGAGACAAGTATTTAAAATGTATTTCGCAAACGATAAGTCTCTTTCTGGTAAACACTATAGCGTTGAAAGAGAAATCAGGCTCTAAAAGTTTGTTATAAACAGACATTTTGAAATTTATTTAATTTTCAAATCTTTCATTTTCCACCAGTATTTCACACCTGTTATTAAACCGGGTTGAAAAATTACACATCATTTAATTCTACTTTACACTATCTAAAGAAAATTTCTAAAAGTAACTAGTGATTGATTGCAGATTCTATAAGATAAGAAAATTTATTGCAGTGACTTTCAAGTGTTTTTTTTAAAAGTTAGACATTTTTCGTGTTCGCATGTTTATTAGAAATCATGGAGCTTGTAAGAAGTTAACACTTGAAGAAAAATGACTTATATTTCAAAGCAAAACATCTGTTTAGTTCTCAACAATTTGTTTTGAAATTCAAATAATTGTCACAAAGAAGTTTGGTTAAAGTTTTACTCATACTCAAAAGCAGTCAATGCTCTAAAAATCAATTATTTTAACTGCAAGGAGAAACCCCCTTCTTAGTTCTCGCCGTTTTCTTTATGAATTCATAGCTGTGCCGTTAAAAAGTTAGATCCATTTTTATGCAAATGTAAGCAATATACCAAGCGCTAAACGAGGCACTTAAGCCATTATTCCTTTTACCCGGTTTAGAGAACATTACTCAAAAACCTATTTAACTGTCAACATTATTCTGTCAACAATAAGTTATACACGACTTATTGATAGGAAAAAATCCCGAGCACTATATTACTTCCGAAAGTTCTGAAAACAAAATTGAAAAACACTATTGAACCACATTGAAAGAATGTTCTGGGAGAATCCGGTGATTTACGCTTTTAGTTGTATTTTTATTACTCTTCCTGTTTTCTGCGAGGAGTTGTTATTCGCGTTGCTGGCAAAGATGATGCATGGTCGTCAGAAGAGCAAATCTCACAAGACGGAGATCCCGATTTCCCGTTCCCCTTGTTTTCTACTGCGAAGAGAATCAAACGAAAGAGAAGTAATTTCGCTTGAAAAATAACGTAAATTCCTCCAGATACGCTGCTTTTTTTTTTCAAGGAAAATAAATACCGTGTAAAGTTATTTTCTTTTGAAATATATTAAAAGTTTGTTCTGGGGTTGAGAGAAAATTGAGCTCAAGGTTTTTTTTTACCCTTTGTTACTATTTTAATGATGAATATTAGAAGCAAGATGATATAGCGTAGTATTGTAAAAAGTAAACGTTAAGTACTCATTTATAAGAAGTAGTTTTTTTATGGAGTTTCTTGTTTTCTGTAAAGAGTTGTTATTAATGCTGTCAGCAAAGATGATGCATGGTCGTAAGAAAAACAAGTCATACAAGGAGCAGATTCTGATTTTCCATTTCCTTGTTTTTTACTGTAAAGATGAATATATCTTAATATATAAAAATTACGTGTCCCTGTGTTTGTGGCTAATGGACTCCACAGCTACTGAACCAATTTTAACCAAATTTTACACGCAGTTTCGGTTTGGTCCAACTTAAATGATAGGATAGTTTTTATCTCAATTTAGGACCGCAATATATTTTTATTGCAAATTATGTATTTAGCTACCAGCTTTTCTGTGCTCTTGGCTAAGCCTTTTTACTAAGCCTTTTTTGACACCTCCATGGCTGAGCGACATAAAGCACACGTTCTGGCAGCTTCTGGAGAGCAGTAAACAGGTAATAATCTTTCTTATCTTAATATATAAAAATTACGTGTCCCTGTGTTTGTGGCCAATGGACTCCTCAGCTACTGAACCGATTTTAACCAAATTTTACACGCAGTTTCAGTTTGGTCCAACATAAATGATAGGATAGTTTTTTTTCTCAATTTAGGACCGCAATATATTTTTTATTGTAAATTATGTATTTAACTACCAGCTTTTCTGTATTCTTGGCTAAAATTCTTTAAACATGCCCGGAATGCCACCACATAATCTGCGGTTATAAATTGGTTTACCCATAGTTCTTCTACGTAATTTAAATCCACCGAGATTATGCAATAGTACGCGTTTAGTTATCAAAAAAATCACCGGGAACATTATTGAGGCAATCATTTTTACTGGCAAGTTTAAAGATGAAGTAGTTCTGTTGCCACGTATCCCAATGACACCGTCAGAATCTTCAATACCCTTCAAAAGGCTACAGTTTCCCATTCGTTTAGCTTTCGCCATGTCCATTAATAAGTCCCAAGGGCAAATAATGTCAATTTGCGGTTTAGATTTAGAAAATCCATGTTTTTCCCATGGGCAGCTATATGTCGCTTGCTCCTGTGTGGGAAAACCGTCCAATCTATTTTTGTTTACAAGAGACAGATTAACAAAGAATATTGTGCACCGATTAGTGTTGAGTTAAACTGAAATTAAAAATGCTTATAATTCAAAAAATAACAAATAATATTGATTAATTATCTACCCTATTAACATTATTAAAAAATAAAATGTTACAATAGTAATTAGCAAATTTTTAATTTACTCAATTGTTACAAGCTTGAATATAATATTTCTAAGTACTAAAATGCTACATTTTTTGTTGATTTTTTGTTTCTAGCAAACTTAGGAAATTTTTGTTCGATTGTTTTCATATTTTGACCTCAAGTTCATATTTATATAAAGTTGATCTCTATAACGGTAATAAAGTTTTTCGTTTATATTGAAACATTATAGTTTAACCCATACCTTAGCCACAGCAACGCGTGGCCGGGTCAGCTAGTATATATATATATATATATATATATATATATATATATATATATATATATATATATATAATATATATATATATATATATATATATATATATATATATATATATATATATATATATATATATATATATATATATATATATATATCTATAAAAGAAAGTCGTGTTAGTTACACTACTTATAACTCAAGAACGGCTGTACTGATATGGCTAAAAATTGGTGGGTAGGTAGCTTAGAGCCAGGAGACGGACATAGGCTATAATTTATGTGTGTCAGTTACATAAATAGAAAAACTGTCTTATTGACTAAGCCTTTTTACTAAGCCTTTTTTGACACCTCCATGGCTGAGCGACATAAAGCACACGTTCTGGCAGGTTCCGGAACGCAGTAAACAGGTTGTAAGTTAGCGGTGCGTTGAGTGTTATTTGACATTTTCGTGAAATAAATTATAAACAAACGCGTTACTTCCTTTGAAATTTATATGTGATAAGCTGTCAGGAACGATTGCTCATTCCTAGGATCCCGATGATCCCAACCGATATGCCGTTTGAATTTAAAAGACTTCAATTTCCGATCCGTCTTGCATTTGTCATGACCTTTAACAAATCACAAGGCCAATCCTTAAAAGTTTGTGGTTTGAATCTAGAACATCATTGTTTTTCCCATGGTCAATTATATGTGGCATGTTTACGGGTCGGAAGACCATCTGCGTTGTTTCTTTTTGCGCCTGATAATAAAACAAAAAATGTTGTACATCACAAGGTACTTTAGTGAAGAGCAACCTATGTACTAAAATACAGAAACAATAATGAATGATTAATGTAGGTACTTAATTTTTTTTGTATTTTCTAATAATAAAAAACTTAATAAATTCAAACATTTTCTTATTTATTGCCTTTAAGGCGGAACAGAGTTCGCCGGGTCAGCTAGTATATATATATACAGGGTGTCCACTCCAATCGTGGACCAATAGCTAATTTCTAAACCGTTAGAGATAAGCATATAGTTTATTTTGGAAAAAATCTCCAAATTATGAAAGGAATTTTCGGTCTATTCAATGTTTTTCAAAAAATCAAATTTTGAAAGAGTTACGAAATTTAAATTTTTATACAGCCCCCCAGTCCTATCAATCATATTTAGTAAAACATTCTTGACACTGTAACGTTTAAAACTAAAAAAAAATCACTCTTCTACCACAAAAATTGACCGAGTTATGACGTTTTGAAAAATCAAGATTTTGCATTGATTTCATGACGTCATCGAGAGATCGCTTAAGGGACCGTATGCGAAATCCATCAAAATCTTGATTTTTCAAAACGTCATAACTCGGTCAATTTTTGTCGTAGAACAGTGATTTTTTTTTAGTTTTAAACGTTACAGTGTCAAGAATGTTTTACTAAATATGAGTGATAGGACTGGGGGGCTGTATAAAAATTTAAATTTCGTAACTCTTTCAAAATTTGATTTTTTGAAAAACATTGAATAGACCCAAAATTCCTTTCATAATTTGGAGTTTTTTTCCTAATTAAACTATATGCTTATCTCTAACGGTTTAGAAATTAGCTATTGGTCCACGATTGGAGTGGACACCCTGTATGTATATATATATATATATATATATATATATATATATATATATATATATATATATATATATATATATATAAATGATAATTACAAAAATTTTATCATTTTATAATAACAAGAAACATTTTTGAAAACCCACGAAGATATAAAATTTTGAAAATGGCTTGCATACATTTTTTGTTAATCTTTGGAGCTATTTTTTTTTGACAGGAATCAACTATATGTCTAGGATCTTATTTAAAATATTAGTAAATAGGTTGCGCTGCAAACTGTGAAAATATGGGACCATTTTACTTTGCCCCACATTCGCCTACTTAAGAAAAATAGCCCACAATAACCCAATTGGTGACGGAACTGAGCTAAAGCTCATTGAAAGTTATTTTTCAAACAAGAAATGTCATTACTTTTCAAGTATTCTACACAAAAGCTAATGAGCTTGAACTCAAATAAGTATTAGAACCGATTAACAACCAAATGTACTTTGAGTTCCCAAAAATTCAAACTTCTAGTATAATAAAAAAAAAATTTGCATTCTTAGCCTAATTATGCCAATTCTTTATAAAGACAGTAATTCAACCTACTTTTTTTATAGTTATATGAAAGAACTCCATCAAAAAAAAAAAAACTCTTTTTGATAGGGAAAAATCTATTCTTTCTAATGGTGCCAACGAAAGAATGGTGGAAGGTGACAAACCTGAGCGATAATGAGTTGAAAACAGGTGATTTTTCATGAGAGGGATTTTGGTCGACACTTTGAATGTGACATTATCTTTTACAAAATCAATATTTAAGCTCTGAAGCGGTAAAACAATAAAAACAAGTACTTAGACAATTAAACTACGACGTATGAACCTTGGAATTTTTTTGGTTAAAAACTTATGACAAATTGATATCCAGGAAAAAATTGCCTACCACATTTTTTTTCGCAAGTTTATATACATGCTACACAAAATCTAATAAGATGAATTCACAAAAAATACTGGAGAGTATTTACAACCAAAAGTACTTTAATCTCCAAAAATATTAGGCTTCTAGTGGAATACAATTTTCTGCAATCTCAACCGAAACATTTCAACTCGTTTCACGTAGCTGGTCCGCTATTTTGGATCATATATTTTGCGGGATTCTGGATCCTCCAGATTTGAATCTTGGAAGCTAAAAACTTGCACAGGTTAGTTTCGTAGGTATATCTACACCTCTGTAAAATCTAATCCAAATCAGAGATGGTCGGTCGGGGACCACTTGTTCACTTGACATGTAATGACTCACCTTTCTTTAAAAAAAAGATTAAAGCTTAAAATACAATGTTCGTTGTATAACTACTAGGGATGCACCGATAAGCAAATTGGCTGATTATCGATTACCGATTAATCGGCTGTTGATAATCGGCAGATTAATCGGCCAAGCCGATTAATGATCAGGATGATTTTTTTAATGCTAACAATTTCACCATCACCGCTTTTTTCTTTCGTTTACAATTCTGATTTTAGAAATAGTAATCTATTTATGAGAGAAAATATATGCTATTTATTTTTCTATTTAATAATTTCTCAAAAATAATTTAAAAATTTTATCTTATTTCTTAAAACAAATTTCCATATTATTGTCAATAATATTATATTAACACAATGCTAACTATGTTACTAGACATAAAAATTAAAGAAAAAGGGGAAGGGGAAGGTTTGTGGTCAGCACTCTAATTTAGGAGTGCATTTAATTGAAATAATTCAATATTAGTAGCCATTTAATTCAAGACTTTTATCCTTTGAAAATTAGAGGTTATCTAAAAGCACTGTACTAAAAAGAAAAATATTGACACATGAAAAATGTTGCAACATTGTCTATGTGTACATTTATTAAAAAAAAGAAAATTAATTTATTAAAAACTTTATATCAACTGTGATTATTATTATTACTATTCATGAAATTATTCATCATAGTTTCACAGTGAAAGTATACTTTTTAAAGTAATATCATTAAATATTTTTCCCGCCGATTAATCGGCACGATTTTGCCGATTAATAATAATCGGCAAAGTGGCCGATTATGGCTGATTAATCGGTACTGCCGATTAATCGGTGCATCCCTAATAACTACCCTCACTAATAATACTTATTTAATTTATAAAGCTGTAAACTATTTAACTAAATGTCTTTATGTGTGTGTGTGTGTGTGTGTGTGTGTGTGTGTGTTCCTTGTATTTCTAAAATACCCAAGTTTCTGTAAGCGACTACAAAATACACTTTAAAGAATCGATTAACCCTCAAAGTTTGAAACTTTTACTTTTCAAGCAAAAAAAAATCTCCTTTTCAGTTCCAAAATTACTACGCGAGCTCTTTTGAATGAATTTCCAACTTAAAAAAAAAAAAAAAAAACTGTTCAACTCACGCAATTCATCTAAATTACATTCAGAAAATACTTTTTTTTTTTTTTTGCAGTGATATGGTGTCTGATATAAGAAAAGCCTTCATTTCCGGAGCAGGTCAAAATACAGAAACTCTATCCCTATCTGTCCACGGATATTTTGAGAGAGGATATGAAAATTTTACTTTTCCTGCCAACATTTTCTCCAGAGAATGTACGGAATATTGAACCATCCAGATGCTATGTTTGAAACTCCACTGTCGGTGCTGTTCATTCCACTACAGCAGCAGCAACTTAGAGGAAATGGAAAGTTCTTCCAAGGACTGATGATTAAAATTGCAAGAATTTTGTGCACGCAGTAACAAAATATCTTGTTAGGAGGAAAATGATTCTGATTTTAAATGGGAGTGATGGTTTGAAGAAAAAATATGATTTACTTTGAAATAGAACGCATTTTAAATTGCGCGCTTATTTAAGTAAAAAAACATAAAAGCACATGATAGTTTTTTGTTTCTAATTAGGTATCAAACTTATTGTTAGTAAAATATAAATGTGTTCTCTTTTCTCTGTGTATTTTCATTTTTCCAGTTTTTTAACATTTTTTTTTCTAGGACTTTAACGTTTTATTTTTTTAGAAAGTTCTATACCGCGCAATAAACGTATATGCAAGATGACTATAAGAATGAACTAAGCACCGTTTTTATTTAAACAAGAATAATTTCATTGATTGAGATTTATTCTTTTAATTTAACATATATATTGAGAAGAAAAGTTTCATTACATTTTGAGAGAAGCATTTTTGGCTTAATTATGTAATTTAAAAAAAAATAATCTTAACTTTGTAAATATATTAAAAGTTGAAATACAAAGCATACGAACGCTTCATATGCCAGTTTTTCATTGAAATCCATGTGATTTAAATCGTGATTTTAAATGATACAGCTGGATTTAATGTCCCAATTGTGTTCAAATTCTGCCTGCTTTAAAATCTCTAATTTGTTTTCTATTTAAATAAGTTTTAAAAAAATCAAATTTACTGCTTTTACTATTTCTGAATTTAAAAAAAGTACAGAATAGGAGAAAATCATCTATGTTGGACAAACTGCAGAAGTCCAATTTAGGAATATATGCGCATATATTGAACCATTCGCTTTCTAAGTAGAACCATAATAGGAAATGATAGAGGAACTTACATTTGAACTATACAGTCATTTTACAGGATTTGCGGTAGGAATTCCTTTGCTTCTGCCTCACTTTGGCGCAGTGTTGATGAATCTGTAGAATAAAGAATTGACATCATGAAATGAATCGTTTTATTCTTATACGTGTTTACCATCGATAAAAATACAGAAAAAGTCTAAAATTGCTTCAAGGCAAAGAGGGTAAAATACTTTGCCCAAAAGCGTCTTTTTTATTTGAGTAATTATTACCTTTAAAAAAAGCAGGATGACTATCGTAATTTATATGTGAATGGTTGAAAAATTAACGTAATAATATTGAGATTCTTTATTTTTGAAATGTATCATTTTTTTAAATAAGTTGTAGTCTGGTTCTTTTTCATACTATTTTGTGCCACTTCACTGTTGCATTACTGGGATTGATTGAAACCGTGGAGTATTCGTGAAAACCCGACATGGCGTATGCATCGGCGCTTGCACACCATGCGGTGGCTTACGAATATCTACTTGACTTAGGTGATTTATCCGCTTTTTTTTCCCAGCTTCCCAGTTTATGTTAATTGCTGATTGCATTTCTTGTTATAAAATGTCTATTTAAATATTATATCGCAGGCAGAAAAAAAAATTATTAAAAAAAGTATGTACCCTCTGGGGTCTATCGTAACTTTTAAGGGACGATTTTTCTTTCCTTAATAAAGAAATAACTTTTAACTTAATATTTTTTTATTATTTTTCCTATGCATTAAACACTGTTTGTAACCAGCTAGAGACAATTACAACAAACACACTAAAAATCCATTTATGCTTAATGTCATATATATTTAAAATTGTCACAAGTGGGGCAGTGGGGCTTCAGAGACTGAGGGTTAGAACTTTACCCCGAAAGCAAGAGGTCGCAGGCTCAATTCCCGCCAGTACCTCTTATTGTAAATCTTTCTTGCGTTTTTTTTTTTTTTTTTTGTTAATGAGGAAGTCCAACCTCTAGAGCAATGGAACACCCACTTCACAGTACTTACTGATAAAAAAAACCTATGACACGACAGCAACAACATTGTCACAAGTGTTGCAGTAATTAGTTAATTAGTTTTAAAATTCATCACTTGTATATTTATTTAAAATAAGCAAATTAAATTTCTTATTGCATATTACTTCTTAGACTGAAATATTACTGGTAGTTCAATCATCACAATAAATCCGTCAAAAACGTCATTGATACTTGTCCAAAATATTTAATGTGATTACTTGCATAATGGCATTTTTCTTTGTATTCTAGTACCAGAAGAAGAATACTTCCAAGCCCGAAAGCAGAATACTGCTAAATCGGCGACGTACGTCGCAGAACAGACATCGGGGCTGCAGAACAATTGTATTCAAAATTAAGCAACCAAAAAAAAAAAAAAAAACGTATAGTTCGAAAGCGCAAAAAAAAAAAAAAAAAAAAAAAAAACGTTATCGTTCGAAAGCAAAAAAAAAAAAAACGTTTCGCTCGTAGCCCATGTCTCGCAGAGCAGCAGGCAATAATGTCGGCGCCGTAATGGCAGGCTACCGACATTATTGCCTGCTTATCGACTTATCGTGCTATCGACTTATATGGCAGTGCCATATAGACCACAGCAGACGTGCGGACGACTTGACTTGAGCTTCTGAGGACCTTCCTGTTTTTCCGCAGAACTTCAGTGATGACACTTGCGCAGGCTTCGTTTGAAGTTCTGCAGTCCTTCTTATTTGGGCAACAGAACTTTAGCTACGAAACTTGCAGTACACATTCGTTATTCAAATAATGTTTCCAACGATTATTTTTTTCCGCATGAAAATCGCGGGAACGCAAACTTAGTCTGAAATTCTGCGAGCCTTCACATTTTGGCCGCAGATCTTAAGTGACGAAGCTTGCGGTAGGTACACAAATCAGTTCTTCAAATTATGTTTGAAACAATTTTTTCGCAAGAGAGTCGCAGGGGCGCAGATTTTCAATTGAAGTTTTGCAGGTCTTCACATTTTATCCGCAGAACTTCAGTGACGACACTTTGTTTTTCTATTAGATATTCAGTTATGTTTAAAACCATGTTTCCTCATGAGGGAATCGCGGGGACGCAAGCTTCGCTTGAAATTCTTCGGGCTTTCACATTTTGGCCGCAGAACTTCAGTGACGAAGCGTGTAGTACAAATAGTTTTTCAAATTATGTTTAAAACAATTAATTCTTCCGCGTTAAAGAGTCGCGGGGAGCGGGATTCGTTTGAAGTTCTGCGGGGGGCCTACACATTTTATCCACAGAACTT